>SDVV010013882.1:0-14974 GCA_016164225.1 Gammarus roeselii | reverse complement strand
GGTACGTATTTCTAACCCGCGGGGCAAACATACGTATTTTTGTAGGGTGCGTAATGCCGTTTTTTAGCGTTTTTTTATTGAATTTTCATTAAAGTGATAACTGTTAGGTTGGTACGCCTGTTTCGCTGAAATGACAGTGGCAGATATGACAGTGGCAGATTTTGAAGTGGGGGAAAATGCGTGTGGGCTGAATTATCGTTAGGTAGAAAGCACGTGGGATGGAAGATTTTTAGCGGTTATGACAGTGTCCGGCCATGGCAGTGAGGTGAAGTGAAGTGGCGTTAATGCGCGTGTGCGGGAATAATTTTAGCGCGAACGCTGGGCTCCCCATTTAATTAGCTGATTGGCAGCTCGACACAACGATAAGTTAAGCCTATAACCCCACTCTAACCTCTCGCGGTTGCTCCTGTCAGGAACCTCTGTTTTTTTCCCAGTGGTTCTCCAACCAAGACGGCGAAGCCGGTTTGAGGATAATGCCCAGGGTCTCTGCGTCGTGGACGCATTGTCTAAGAAACTACGATGCTTAAATCTAAGCATCGTAGATCTAGTCGATCTAAGCATCGACGATGCTTAGACTGACTAGAAAAGCCTATGCTCGATTTGCATAGCTTTCAACTATGTGAACATAGGTAGTTCCAATCACGTGATCCAACGACATAAACCGGAGTATTGAATTTTTCATTTAATGAAAAAGCCCGTCCAAAAAATATTTATGAATCATGTGTGAATATTGCAAAGAGTGGTCTGTATTTAAATTTTACTATTTCTAGACATCTTAATCCGATCTAAGGCCAGCAGAACCTACCTCCTATCATTTAATTAGATGATGCCTCAGAAACTGTTTACCAGTCATATTTTGATACCATTGTTTTAATCCCAAATATTTTTTTTTCGTAGAGGCATTAGTCTGTAGTTCTACGGTGCATGTTTGTATTTCTACCAGAGTATACAACACCCATCTTAACCCTTTGTTCAAATTCATTTGTGTGGTGGTGATATATACTGAAGGATCTGAATACAAGAGATAAAGCTGTAGGGGTGCAGAATGCGGTAGGTAGGCATGACGTTCCAGGTGGAAATTACTGTAGAGAAAATCTGATGAGGTTGTGGGTGGAACGGTGGCGGTGGGTGCGAAACAGCTTGGTCAAGAAACGAGACATCCACAGAAGCACGTGGGTGAAGATGACTCGTAGTGCAATGTTGAATAGAGGACTGATGCATTTTGTGGTGATTTAGAAAGGAGTGGTTGGGATATGAAGGTGTTAGTGAAGGGTGAAGGGAGGAATAGATGAATGGATTTTGATTAAGAACGGTCCAAGTCCACCAGATCTGCCGACACAAATCTCTGCCAGCTCCCACGTAGGGAGGAAGAAATGGAAGGGATACAAAGGAGTAGGAGGAGGGAAAGCCCCTGGTTTGTACGGTGTTTTGACTAAGCACCTTTCGAGGGTTGAAGGCACAAAAGTCAACTGATTGATGAGGCTACTAAATCTTTGGTTTGTGTCAGGCGTGATGCCGATTGAATGTCATAGTGTCGGCATTTTTCAGCTGTATAAAGACAGTAGATATAATAAGACAGTAGAGATAAGACGCTATAACTTTATGTAACTGTATAACGATTTATAAGAAGCTATAACTTTATGTAACTGTTCAACAATTTATAATGAGAAGAGTTCTATGTAAACGGTTATCACAGATGATAATATAGAAAATATCTCAATTGTCGGATAGCCTGGAGAAGTGCAATAGTTGATAAATATTCATTTCTATGTTGAAGAAGTCGTGGAACAACTCTACACATTCATTGTTTTCAAATCTACAAGCAAAGATGATCTGTCCAGATAATGCTGCGAAACCTGACAAAAATCATAAGTAGTTGTGGAGAATATACCACACATGCCTCGCACGGAGAAGAAGTTAATGTTTATATATATGCATGTGTGTATGTATGTATGTATATATGTGTATATATATATGTACATATTTATGTATATGTATTTGTGTATATGAATGTTTATGTATATAAATATATATATTTCGTGAACCATCTTGTTTTCAGCGTGAGTTAGCGTTTCTTGGGTTGAGATGGAGGAGCGAGTGCAGTGTCTCCTCCCCTTTCCCAACTGCGGTTGGAAATTTCCACTACTCGCTTTTGTCAGATGAATTTCCCCTGTCGTTACACAGCAGTTCTTTAAAAACAAGGTATCCCCCTGTCGTGGGAGTAAGTCATTCTAGGGTATATATATATAACATTGAAATAGGTCATTTCTATGGTATGGTAATGTTTTAATTACGCCAAGAAAGCGTAAGTCGTAGTTGTTGTAGATTGAAGTAAACCATCTTGTGTTCAGAAATGTCCGTGCGTATGTTGTTACCAGCCGGCGGGCTTGAAAGATGATTGCCGCTTGGGTAAGAGGAGAGTTCAGTGCGCGTTTAACCATGACTGAGTGTCGTTACATGGCGGTTCGCTCAAGGATGTGGAGCACCTTTTGGATACTTTAACTTAACTACCGACTAGATATTGTTAGTCTTATTGAAGCAGATGAAAGAAACTAACCCTGCCGTCTGGAATGACGCAGTTTAAGTATAATAATAGGTGTGTAGTACATTATGACAGTTATCAAAGAGAAGACAGCGACGCCATTGAAGTGGCAATTCGTGACGACCGAAATCCTGCCAAATCCAAGTAAGTTCTCAGTTTGCGATATAATATAATACAAATAAAGATCAGTGTGTAAAGAAAGTGATAAGGGAAAGGAAATAATTCCCACAGTAGTCTACTTGCGAGGATCTTCCACTGGTCTATGAGGATTGAAATCATCTCAGATGATTGGAAAGCAGCAAACGTCGTAGTCATATTCAAGACGAGTTGTATGCATGAGTTGTGGAACTATATTCCAATCAGTCTCACATTGTAGTCGGCAAAACCTTAAATAGATTGATGAAACCAAATATAACATGTCACCATTAGAAAAAGCAACTCATCAACTCATCAAACTTAGCTACCTGGTCCAACTCATTGGCTTTTCAACAAGTTCGCCGAGATATACTACAAATACAAACTGTCGGCCCATTCTATCATGACTTCCAAAAATCGTTCATTGAGGTCCTCCATGGATGCTTATTGAAAAACGTATGGGCGCCTGGTACAACTGATAACGTGGGCAGACGGATCCGAAATTTGTTCACTTGCTGCAAGCTCTGGAATACCCCAGCGTAGTGTTCCTATGCCCCTCTTCTTCATAATGAAGGAAGGACTTACCGACGACACTGAAATCTGCCGCAGAGGCGACTGTGAGCAAAATCGCATAACTACACAAAGTGCAAGGCAGAACAACAACAATTGGTGAAAGGCAAATTAACAACAACTGGTGAACTGGTATATATGTAACAAATTACCTTTAAAGTTGGCAAATACGGTGTTATGTGCATTGGAACACAAAAAAATCTGACTACGCAATGTCCCACAAGCATATGACTGAATTGGACCAAGAGCGACATTTTGGAATATTAATCACCAAAGATCTCAGGAGCAGCAACCCATTGGAAGCTTTCTACGGAAATGGCAACAGAGCCCGTGGCTATATATCCAGAAAGTTCAACCCGGGGCAGCGTGCTTCCGTTAGATATTTTAATAGTCAGTCCAGACATGGAATTTGTAGTAAAATTTTAGTCTTCTCACCCAAGAAGGGGATATTTACAAGATGGAAGGTGTTCACCAGTGAGCAACAGAAATGATGTAATCAACGACTCAACGAACTTGAACTGAAAGAAACCAATTTAATGCTCAGTTAATAGGAACTTCCAAATGCCTAAATGTATTCACTAGATCTAGCCCCGAAGGAATCTTTGCTCTATTGATTGTAAACCTAGGATTAAAACTAACGGTCAAAAACTGTAGCTAAAACCAAAACATCAGTTGACAAAAATTTATTTCCAATCAAGATGCTAACAAATTTGATTCGTTTACCATACGATGGGGCTAATAGAAATGACTTCAACACCTTAAATAACAGTCTAGACAAACACTGGGACACCAATAATTTATCACCTTCTAACTATGAAAGATTGGCAGAGACTATTCCCGGCGAAAGTGGCAAGAACCTCTGTAGGATCTTGCAGTGGCCGGCAGCCCATGATCGATGGGCACCACGTCGTTCGTGGCTGGGCTAGTTGTATTGCAAATGTTATTTTTAAATATTTCTAGAATGAACTCTTCAGCCCGTTCCAGTTCTACACTACACTAACATGTTATATTGCACTTACAATTAATTTTAATTGGAACTGCAAAAATTATGCGTCAGCAATCTGAACTGCATTTACCACATTTTACCCAGGAAAATAATATGTTGGGGTGTGGGAGGTGGAGTCCTCTTGCGAAAACTTTTGGTGCTAAATGCTTAATCCGGCTCAAAGATGGGACGAATTGCAGAGCACCTGAACAACCCATTATAACAAAAACTTCGATGAACACACACAATTACTCATGAGCTGACAAAAGAAGTAAATTGCGACGAGAATAGTACTAAAATATTGTGTCGAATGTCCTTCAAAATTTCCCAATATTGCAGGATAATCATAAATAATAATTGCTAGAAGTTTAGTATTCTTTACTCATAGGCTTACCTCGCATTCGAGTTATATATTGAACCGTTCAAATTGCCAAAGTTACCAAACTGATTTTAAGTCATAGCGTTCGTAAATATAAAATTAATGCACTCCTAATACGGAAAGACCATTGCGGCCTGACCGAGGTGAATTATTTAGGAATATAATAGAAATCATTTTGCTCTACAGAAAATACCTCCTTTGTTATTTGATGGTTGGTTCGGAACAGCTTCAATCCTTCAGATATAAACTTGAATTAGAAACGCTTCATGCCACACCCCTAGAACTGACCTGAACGATTCTGCTGCAGGCCTGGTGAAAGACAACGGCAGTACAAAATTAATTTGGCAAAATGGATCAAATCACGGATTCATTGCTCCAAAGCATATCAGACTATCTTCCCGAGAACAAACGCACTGAAATTCGGTATACTTCCTGTCGAGCAAGGCCAAATAAAATCTTTGCCCGTTGCAATAATGCCAGCGATGTGCAATAAATGCCTCGACTCGGACACGTCAGCAAACCTGTACGCCAGGACGCATTTCAACTCTGCAGCGAACACGACAAAAAAGAATTCAAAACAAATAATATCACTGCTATTTTTTACACTAAACAGCTGTCCGCGACTGCCTAAAATACATCGAGTGAAAACACTGACAGCTATACAGTATATCCGCAAAATCACACAACAGCCTGCCATTCAAATCTGCCATGACGAAAATCTTACTCACGTTGATTGTGCCAAAACAGATAAATCTACAAAAAAAATCAAACCCCATAGATGATACCCGTACATCGTCAATGCAAGCAGCTAACACAACCACTGTCACGCCCATTCAACGACTGCTCTCACAATAGAGGCGAGTGCCTCCAATCATGAACCCAGCGTTGCCCGAGTGTATTCCGCGAGAGCGGCTGTCCCTCATTTGACCACACAACAAGCCCTACCCACCGTAAAAACTACAAACGAAAAGATGTCGATAAATACGACGATGACCTCAAAGTTTACGATACACAATTACCACAAACCAAAACTACGAAAAAACTCGCTGCTCAACGAGGGGTCGCCCTACTCCACTACGCTTGGATGTAAAATCCAAGTCGCTCCTATCCTCCTAAACATTTCGACCACAGGTGCTGACCAAGTGAAGGTATAGGGTGTGATATATCAAACCCATTGAGTTGAGGGTTGAGGTATAGACCACCACACCCACGGATCTCGGTCGGTATCTGTCAAGTAAAACAAAATTTCATTGAACAGAATGGAGCTGCTACAATTAGTCAAATTAAACCGACAAAAACAGAGTTCATCTGTAAATACTAGGTGTCCCAGACTTGAAAATTGGTGTGGTTGGAGGTATGCATCATAAAAAAATAACATCCTCAGAACCCGTTATATGTGAAATCGGAGCGAAAGGCGTTGAGCAGACGGAAGACCCTTGAACTGAATACACAACCCAACTAAACACAGCAAACAATCACTCTCGGAAATTCATGGCAGCGGCATCCTGCCCCACACAATCAAAACTGTGATTTGAGCAAGGTGGTATATCTCAACCAACGTTTTTACACTTTCTGCGAAGTTGAGCAAATCCCATTTTCAGATCAACGGGAAACAGTGATCAACCGAAAACACTATGTTTATAACAGAATAACCGACATGGCATGCATAAACTCAAACGTATTTTACACCCTAAAAAACATCCTGCAGAACATCGGCGATCGTCTCATCAGAGAAAATAGCTGAAAAAATATAGCCGAGAACAAACCCAAGACTCAGCCATTGAAGACCAGCCAAAAGACACAAACGGCCTCCGCAAGTAGTAATTACAGATGCAGCATTAACAGTAGTGCCGACGTCAAAAATAGATACACAACCAATGCATAAGTCCTTCAACGCACGACAGCAGGCCTTGACTGAAAAATTGCTGGCAGTAATGAAATTCGAAATGCTGGAGCTCTGGTGACGCCCATATTAAGGGAAATTAGCTCACAGATTCCCTCGCTGGACTGGCGTCCACCCATCAAGAACAATTTGTCACCGTTCACTTTCGAGATTACTTTCCTATCATCGACTTCCTTATAATATCCAGACGAAGTTATATGTGGCAAAAAAGCTGACAAAAACGCTTTCAGTCAAACCATCAGTTTGAGAATGAGAAACCAAGTCTCCAACGGTGGCGACCAACTAATAATCACCCGCTTGCGCTCAGGACACACATAGATAACTCACAACCATCAGCTGTACGTAGACATGGGACAATCCGCGTCACCATGTCTTTGGTTCTATCACGCATCAATCAGCAAAAAAAAAATTGCTTGCCGATAGAGTGCAACGCACTCACGGCTGCTCGATAAATTTTCTGCAATCTTCAAACCCTACTCACTGACCTCACCTACCGAAAAAGCTTATCACTTTCGAGAAAAATACCACCCTCTTCGAATTAATCGGAAAACAGTTTGTGCCAGGGTGGTTCTCCCACCTCACAATATACTCAGTAATATCAATGAAAGAACACGAAACAAGAATCTGTTTGATTGTCACATGTCTATGCAGTCCAACGAGGGTGTCTCTCGCCTGGTAGTACGGGCAGTCCAGAGTTACTTTCGTAGATTCTGAAAAGTAGATTAGTCTATGCTGGTCCGTCTCTACCATAAATGTGTCTGTGAATCCTGTTTTGTGGTAGAAGCATACTTGCAACATTGCAGTTACATTCTGTTGAAAAGCTTCCCATACAAAAGTGGACTTTCGTTCATGAAAAATAGGTTCGACTTCCAGGAGTAGATGATTTGTCGTTAAGATGGAATACATGTTAGTTTTGTCCGTAATGATGTAGGTATTGTTACTCCTGAGTATCACGTTCCGTAATTCAGGGATGACAAGGGAAGTCGCATCAAGTTTTAGTGGGTGAGCTTTTAGAGTGAACACATCGTAAGAAGTAGTATACGTCAGAGGTATGGCCATCAAGAATTTATGATGTGATAATTTTTGTATCTTCAATATTTGAGCGATATGTTCTAGTTGATATCGGGATATTTCAAGCGGGAAGTCTAACGTTGGGAAAGACTTTTGATCTTTCACAACGATGTTATTCAGCGATTTTAAGTCAATTAATTCGGGGGTTGAGATATCTTCTTCGAGCAAAGATACGGTAAGCTCGCTTGATCTAAAAAATGACCGGATCTCCGTCAGACTTGCTACTAGCTGGTCTAGATTCCATTGAATTGCTTGGTGAATGTCTGCTATCTCTACAGTATCGGCCAGTTTTAACTATTATCGGTACAACAGTGATCATTCCAAATAACATCGAATGACACTTCCTACTTACTTTCTTAAGGAAACAACAATTCCTGGTACATAGTTGTTAGTAATTTTAATTATTCAGAACAAACAATAAAAATGATTACTTAAACTATACAGGGAAAAAGGTGAGGGCGGTGTGCAGTGGTGCAGTGCAGGAAGAGCTGTGGTGGAGCCGCAGTGCTGCAGTGCAGGAACAGGTGTGGTGGGGCCGCAGTGCTGCAGTGCAGGAACAGGTGTGCCGGTTCGTTGACCTTGTCCTTCTCGCTTGCGCTGGCAGGCCACTATGGCAGCTTGCAGGCTCTCCCTGGTTGGACTCGTCGTGCGGTAACTGGTTTGGGCGGCAGGGTATCAGCTCATGGGGTAACGGTCTGCCGATTGGTCAGTGGAGGTTGCGTGGAGCATTGCTGTCGCCGGGAGATTATATAATCGGGATGGACTACGTATGTCTTCTTAGTGGCAATTTCTTGGAGCTCCCAAGCTTTCCCCTTGCTTTTGATAGCTATAAAGGGTCCACGAACAGGCGAGTCTAGCCTTTGGTTGGAAATCTGCCGAAGGGTAGCGTAGACTCGATCTCCCACTGAGATGCATTTGGATGTTCTTCCCGCTATGGTGTACGCAGTGAAGGAAGTTTGGGCGGCAAGAAGAGTGTATTTACAGTGAGTTCGCACTTGTTGAAAGCGTAGCATATGTTGATGTAGTTCATCTTCACTGTACTGTAGCTTAGGAGGCGAGAATGTAATCGTTGCTGAGTCGTAAGCGAACAGGGCGTAAAATGGGGCCTCTCATATGCTACTGTTGTACGTGTTGTTGATTGTTAGCTGGATTGCTGGTAATAATTTATCCCAGTCGTTAATTGCTAGTTGATTGGTGTAAATTTCTAAACAACTTATTTACTTCGCGATTGATGCGTTCAGAGAGTCCATGTGACGCTGGGTGGTATGAAGCTATTTCCACTTTTTTGGTGTCCTAGTATTTCAGAAAGTTAATTAGTTTATCAGAGGTGTACTCTGGGGCATTATCAGTAATCAAAACACAGCTCGCGCCATAATTGGAATTGATTTGTCTTAGTTCTCCTACTATTGAGTCTGTATCCTTGTGTTTTAATGGAAAAAGGATCGTGTATCTGGTTGTGTAATCTCTGATAGGCAGTATGTACTGGTTTCCGTCTTCTGTTATTCTCAGAGGACCAAAGACGTCAGACGATATGGTATGAAAGGGTCATATTGGTACCGGATATTTTTCTATAGGGACTGAATGCACAACTCACAATCATCACAGAGTTGGTTTATCAGGTGGCGTTCTTGCGAGTTATAGAAGTTTCTAACAAACATTTTGAGTGTTCGTTCGGGTCCTTTGTGACCAGCTGATGTGTCTGTATGTATTACTTTGATTGCTTGTGGCAGTAAACTAGTGGGAAGATATGGTAAGAGGTATTCATCACTCAGGGCTCCTTTCTTTATTTTCCATACGATGTATAGTACGCCGTTGATTTTCCTACTGTTTAACAGGATGTTTCTGGAAATAGGCTTTTCAGCGTCTGGGTTACTAGAAGGATTCCGGTCGTTTCTTAGCTGTCTAAATTGTTGTCGACACGATGTATCCTTTCTTTGCGCTTTTCGTAGTTCCCTTTCGGTCCATGGAACTTTCTCAGGGATGTAGTCCTGTAGAGCGGCGTTGCAGCACTCGTTTCGACCGAGGAGATCCTCGTGGAGCTTTGTAGTCAACACGTTAGTGCCGTTGTCGTCCACCGGTAGTCTGGATAGGGCGTCCGCGAATATGTTATCGTTTCCTTCTATGTAATGGAGGTTAATGGCATATTCTTGAATCAATAGGGCCCATCTTTGCAGACAGTCATCTTTCGTGGGTTTCTTTATAGCACCCAACAACGGTTTAAGGTCGGTGTACACGTGTATTGTAAATAAAAGAATAATATGCCTGAACTGCTCGAGTGCATATACGAGAGCTAAGGCCTTTTTCTTCGTTGTCGAATAGTTTTTCTGCGCATCGTTTACGATTTTCAATATATACGCTACGGGGTGTAGTTGTTCGTCGTGCTTTCGCATTAGTACGGCGCCTATACTGGAATTTGAGGCATCCGTGTAGAGATGAAACGGTAAGTTGTAGTTCGGGAACTTCACTATCGGGGCCTGAGACAACTTTCTTCTGAGCGTTTCGACCGCATCCGTGTGTGCTTGAGCCCATTGGAACGGAGCGTTTTTTCGTAGAAGTTCGTAAAGTGGTTCTGCGATTTCTGCGAATTTGGGGACGAATAGACGGAAATAATTTACAGCTCCATGAAGGGACTGAGTTTGTTTTTTATTTGTCGGCAATGGCACAATCTTGGTTGCCGCAACTTGCTCGTCGGTCATTTTGATGCCTTCCTTGGTCATTTGATAACCGAGGAATCTTACCTCGTTGGTAAAGAAATGACATTTTTTAATTTTGAGTTTAATTCCGGCTTCGCTTAGTTTCTGTAAGACGCTCTCGATCGTTTCCATGTGTTGCTTAGCCGTTTTACTAAATAGGATGATCTCATCCATGTACGCGAGGCATTGTGGACCGAGAGTGTCGTAGAATACTTCATTAGTTACGCAAGCAAAGAATCCGGGCGCACTCTGGAGACAAATTGTTACTCGATTCCACTCGTATTTGCTGCTTCCTACAGTGAAAGCCGTTTTTTCGCGATTGTCTGGGTGAATCTCGCACTGGTGATACGCGCTCTTGATGTCTAGCGTACTCATGAACGTTGATTGACCCAGGGAGTTTAGTACATCGGAGACGCGGGGGAGGGGGTAGGTCAGGGGTTCACTAATATCGTTTTATTGACGATAATCAATGACTGAACGTATTTCCCTGTCGCCGCGTTTGACTATGATTAGTGGGCTGTTATAGGAAGACTTTGAACGCGAGATCGTTCCTTCATTTAGCATGGTTTTAATTATTTGGTCTAGTTTACCTTGGAACGCGTATGGTATTCGGTACGGTGCTTTGTTCACCACGACATTCTCTTTTAGCATTAGTTTCAACTGGTCTCCCGTGTATTTACCTAGAGGTTCACCGGGGAGCCAACATGCGTTTCTGTGACGGTTCAATATTTCCAACAGGGCTGTTATCTCGTTGGGGTCACCGCAGCTGGTGCCTTCTTGCGTTAGCGTTTCACTGGTATTGTCTGCGAGTAAGTCGGGTTCTACTGAATGTGCTACAAGTACAGTTTCGTGTGATAAATATTCAGCGTTACACAGCTTTGTGCCTGTTTTTAAAAGCACTGGTTTGTCGCTCATATTTGTGAAGTTGACCTTCACACTTTTGTTCTCAGCTAGTGTTAGTACTCCAGCTATTGCCACCTCATTGTTGAGTTGCGTGTGGTGCAGTATCAGGTATCGTCCGTTAATGATTTGTTTATTCACTTGGACCATAGCTAACATCATAGTGTTTCTCGGTATCGTTACGTCGTTGCGTAGATGTACGCTAAAACTGGTCGGTGACTGGTCTGGGGTCGTACAGCTAGGAGGGGTAGTGGAAGGTGCCGAAGCACCTTCCTCTACTGTGTTTGTAACCTCACTGCAGTCGGGTGAACTTTCCCTTTCTGTCGCGGCACAGGCGACCTTAGCGGGAGCGTCACTCATGATTATACTGTCACTTAAAGTGAGTCTGAGTTCGTGTATTTCGAGTGATCCGCTAGTCTTATTTTCGCAAAAAGAGGAACGTAGTCTCTCACTAATGAAGTCTATGACCGCATGTCTTAGAATGTTCATGCCAATCAACAGGTCATGTTTTAAACGGTCATTCTTTTTAAATATTAGAACACGGGTCTCTACCTGAGCTGTTGCTTGTCCTAGAATATGGATTTGACTTCCATTCGCATTTAATACTTGGCCACTATAGGGTTCCAAGTTGTAGTCCTCAGTTCTGAGCGCAGAGTCAGCTACGACCGTCGTAGTAGCTCCGGTATCAATGTATGCTTTCAGTTCTCTACCATTAATTTCAACTTTTACACGCGGGACATTTATGCTCCCGTTCCGTTCCCTAGGGTGTGGAGTCCCTAGTCAGTACTGGTTAGGCTCGTCATTCCCGTCATAAATATTCGAGTCCCAGTGTCCATCCTCGACGTCATGTCTTGCATGTTCGTCGTGTTGGTTTGTCGTAGGCTCATCGACCTGTGTCATGCGTACGTGGGTCTGTGGAACTTTTCGTGGCGGACCGCGGGTATTTCGCATGCATTCGTTGGTGTTATGAGAGTCTCTGATTTTACATTGGTCACAATATTTACCCTTGGCTTGAGTTAGCCTCGTTTTACATAGTTTTGCTCTGTGTCTGTATTTGCGGCAGAATGCACATGAGTTACATTCCCTTTTTACGTGACCGCTCTTTCCACAATTAAAACATGTTATAGGCGACCGATTGTTATTAACTGTGCTAGGTGCCGTCCTTTGTTCAGACGAAGAAGGGGGGGGGGGCGTGTTAAGTTCACCGGTGGTGTTGGTTGCCGGGCCTGCCAAATGGCTTCGTTCGGGTTGCTGTGCTTTTTGGTCGCCGTGAGCAATTTGTGTTGTTCTACTGTCTTAACTGTTTCTGACATGAATCTCGTCGACGAGTTTCTGGAACCGTAATTGGACAGTTTATCGTACACTTTGTTCTCCGTTTGAGAAGCTACAAATAGGTGCATTACGAAATTCTGGACGACGTTAAGCAGAAAAATCGGCGGGGCAGTGGTTATTGCAGCGGCAGCGGAAGTAGAAGTGCTAGTTGACGGAGGCGGAACTGGAATGGCATTATTCAGTAAGGTTCCTTCGCTGAATTCTCCCTTGGTTAGGGCTTCATTTTTTGAGGTACGCTTCTGCTACGGCGCGCGACGCATTTTCTAAAGAGGTCATACTGCAGAACATATTGTCTGCGGTAAGCTTCGTACCTAGTAAAGCTCGTCCGGCGTGTTGGAATTCAGTAACCTTGAAAGACGGGTACATATTGAGGAACTCGGATTTAACTTCATTGAATGTGACATGTCTGCCCGCATAGCAAGTCAGTAATTTGATCGCATCGCCTTTTTTTTATCAACCATACTGAATAATAATTGGAGCTTCTTCTCATCGGTGAGAATGTTATTTTGTAAGAAATGGGTTTCAACGGTTCTCATGAAAGTTCTCGCGTCAAAATCGGGTTTGAAGTGCGGTTCTACCGGCGAATTTTGGTAAATCCTGCAGTACGGTGAGGGTGTTTAGCGTCATTTTGCTCAAGAGTTACTTACTGTAATATAAAGTTATTTTCTAGCTCCACTTCACTGTGTTTCGCACAACACCACTTATTTCACACTTTTTATATTCAGTTATTGTTTATTTAATGTGCATATTATACTCAAGTTTTTCTGGAGTTCGACGGGTAGTACGTTCTGCTCCTTCTGTTCCTTGTAGTCGGACGTGATGCTCTCCTTGTAGTCGGATGTGATGCTCTCCTTGTAGTCGGATGTGATGCTCTCCTCTCCTCTCAGTCGGTATCTGGTCGTCTTCACCTTTTCAAGGCGTTTGTTATTGTATTTTTAAAATCTGACTTAAAAGATCTCATCCTCGTCGCCAGTATTAGTTGTTATCTCTATTCTAGACCTGCTGAGGTTTGTATTGAAGTAAACTCGGAAGTATCGTAGTATTTATTTTACGCAGGCTAGTATCAAAATAGAGACACAAACTATGTTCTTTTCGCAAGCTAATACAATTTAACATGATATCTAGTAGTGAGTATGAGGGGGACAAGAGAGTAGAGGATGAAGAGCTGGATACTACAAGAAGTCTATTTTTCGCACGGAGACGTTGGCGTGTGTGGGGCTCAAACCGAGTCTGAGGGCTCGGCAACATGCAGAGCTTATATACTGGGGGAATTAGGCCAGAACACCTTGAGCAGTTTTGGAAAGCCAAGCGGCTGTGCCTATCCTGGGATCCCATCCAGGAAGGGACCATTCTCTGGAGGTCACGGGGCCATGAACATGTGGCGACCAGGCCGGGCAGACGCATTATATTAGAAGTTTTAGCGTCTGTGCGCGCATTTACATTTGATACTTTAGCACCGAAGGTAACAGTTTGGATTGTAAGAGGGAGGCTGCATACACAGGCTATCTGCGGTCCGTTCCTTGTTAGACAGTAAGTCTCTAAGATACTATCAAGTTTATGGCGGTGCGGGCCGAAATACGTTAAATGAATTTATATTTAATAGGAATACGACAAGGGGCTAGACAGTAGGTCGGGGCCGACTAAACATAAGGTGAAACTAATGTGAATATGAGGTGAAACTACACTGGTCATTTAACAGATATCTACGCATACAACTTCTATTTTCGCTCATGGATCATTCCTGTATGCACCGACGTGCCTATGTGCCACAATTTGAAGTTTAAAATTATTTGAATTTTTATAAAGTTGGTTCGCGCCCTGCGTGAGAGCTCACGAAGACTCGTGTCAGAGCTCCGACGGAGGTAAATCTCAGTCCAGTCTAATTTAATCGGCAAAACTATCGACCTTGATGAAGCAGTGAGAATGTTGGACGGTGGTGCAGGTGAGGTTATCGTCCATCACTCGGTGTAACTCAGTACCATTATGTAGGTTGAACATCGAAATAATGACCAACTTAGCAAGCTATGCATAACTCTTCCATTCGCGGTATTAGAAAGGAAAGGAAGAGAAGAGAGGGAAGAAGAAACGAAGTACGGGAATGAATGAGAATCTACCAGAATTGAACTTCGCACCCTCAGCCTGACGTCAAATCTCCGGTAGAGAGGGAACCCTTTGTTTGGATCTTAGTTTTATAGTGTTCTTCCAGCTTTGTAACTCACCAACATGATAAACGTGGTGATAGTAGACAGTATTTGAGCAAAACCTGGATGAGAAGAAATATAGATAGGGATAAATAGAGTTTTGTTTTCCGTCTAGGGAGTTTGTGCCCCATATTTTCACGGACGGCCGGAGTCAGGCAGGCGGCTAACGGGTGACTCATTCGGACGGTCGGACAGCTTTCAGATTTTCATATGGCATTTATGGGTTAATAAGTTATATAAATAGTCTATTTATTTATATACAT
>SDVV010013881.1:0-14974 GCA_016164225.1 Gammarus roeselii | reverse complement strand
TCAAGCGCATCGAGCGAACTATTAAGCTCAAGCGCATCGAGCGAACTATTAATCTCAAGCGCATCGAGCGAACTATTAATCTCAAGCGCATCGAGCGAACTATTAAGCTCAAGCGCATCGAGCGAACTATTAAGCTCAAGCGCATCGAGCGAACTATTAATCTCAAGCGCATCGAGCGAACTATTAATCTCAAGCGCATCGAGCGAACTATTAATCTATGAACTAAGCTCAAACAAAGATGACAGCAATTTTGATTAACTAAATCTTTTTCCACTTATTTACAAATTTATAGTAAAATACGAGCTGTGCTGTTGAAAATTGTATTTACGATTATCCAATAATTACATTACAGATACAATTATAAGTACAAGGATAAATTAAAGGAGCATCGAAAAAAAGTTGCTGCAAGCGGCAATTAATTGGCAAAACATCATTTTGCTACAATGGGTATCTGCTCGAAGTTAGTCACCGTTAATTTGTCGGAAAAATCGAATGGAATTTCTTTCTATCTATCACGCCATATCAAGACATGAGTAATTTAATTCGGTGTGTGACACATAAAATACTAGAGTGCCTGCGAGACAATTCCTTCCCATTAATCCCCATACCACACCACAAGTGAGTAGGTGCCAATTGTGAAATGGATTGGAGGAGTAAGTGTTGAATTCGTTTTCCTTGTGTGAAGAATAATTAAATGTAGATGCTGGATGAGACGTTTTATTAAATTTATTTGATATTAAAATTATCTACTGATGATGGTGGGGAAGCACATCAAAGTTGCGTCAGAACCCATCCATTCACAACCATTCTCACCACACGCCTATCCATTTCCTGCTCTCCCGCTACATTACGTCTACTTCACGCCATCTATTTACCCAAGCTTCAGTCTACCTCTAAGCCTAAGTACACTCATCTCAACTTTCATCACACTTCTCACCAATCTACCATCATCGATCCTAACCATGTGCCCGAAGCACCTCAGAGCAGGTGAATCTACTTTGTCCTCAACTTCTTCACCATCCCCGTTCTAATCTTCAGAGCAGGTGAATCTACTTTGTCCTCAACTTCTTCACCATCCCCGTTCTAATCTTCAGAGCAGGTGAATCTACTTTGTCCTCAACTTCTTCACCATCCCCGTTCTAATCTTCAGAGCAGGTGAATCTACTTCGTCCTCAACTTCTTCACCATCCCCGTTCTAATCCTCAGAGCAGGTGAATCTACTTTGTCCTCAACTTCTTCACCATCCCCGTTCTAATCTTCAGAGCAGGTGAATCTACTTTGTCCTCAACTTCTTCACCATCCCCGTTCTAATCTTCAGAGCAGGTGAATCTACTTCGTCCTCAACTTCTTCACCATCCCCGTTCTAATCCTCAGAGCAGGTGAATCTACTTTGTCCTCAACTTCTTCACCATCCCCGTTCTAATCTTCAGAGCAGGTGAATCTACTTTGTCCTCAACTTCTTCACCATCCCCGTTCTAATTCTCAGAGCAGGTGAATCTACTTTGTCCTCAACTTCTTCACCATCCCCGTTCTAATCTTCAGAGCAGGTGAATCTACTTCGTCTTCAACTTCTTCACCATCCCCGTTCTAATTCGTAAACGTCATTATTGATACTATCCCTCAGCGTCCCTCCGGCCATGTCTCTCAAACATTTCATCTTGAAAACATTCAACCATCTCTTCGCCGCTCCCGCCTGCCACGTCTCAGCTTTGTAGAGCACAGTTGAGCCACTACCCCTCACATAGCCCTCTCGTTGATAACCTAACGTCCTACAGCTCCTTCACTTCACACTCTTCAGTGCAACCAACACCCCAACATCCGCAGTTTCATCTCAGTTGTTACAAAATTCCGTCTTCTTCACATGATAGCCTAGGCCCCAAAAACACTGTACATCCTCCAACAACTGCATTTAAGAGGACACTGATTCTGATCGAATTGACATTCCTGGAGCATCGAGTAACTTATATTTTACTCATGTTAACTCACAGCTTCCTCCTCTCACACACTCTACCAAACACCAACATTAGCTTACACAACTTCTCCTCTGAATCTGCTACCTGTTCTGTATCATTAGCAAACAGAAGCTGACACAACTGACAACTCCACCCGTTTGCCCCAAACTGCTCTAAGCCATGACCCATTACACTCGCGTTCACCTCCCTGACCACTCTATCCATGATGGAACTGAACATCCAAGGAGACATAACGGTATAGTAATAACAATAAATAAGGGTGCCACTTAAATCTATACAAGATGTTTATAAAGTTATATCAATTCAAATTTTCTATTACTGAATTAAATGACCATAAAATAATTTCAGTTTCGAAATCGGACCCATTCTAATGAACGAAGATCTGAACCCATCGGATGAAGCTTGCTACTGCACGTTGAACTTCTTCCTTGTTCATTCTTGTTGTGACTCTGCTTAGCTATTTATTCAGATAACCAATTGTCGTTGGTTTACGTTCGTGGACAGTGGATTCCATCTCTCTTTAAAACAAGTAGTCGAGCGGGCTGAGGTCGAGGCTACGTGCGGGTCAATGCTGGTTCGTTCGGCAGCTGATTATTCGCCCCGAAAATTTGTCCGTTGAAAATGCGAGACACTCATTGGAGCAGTGAGCGGGAGCACCATCATGTTGATGGTAGAACTCCTCCGACCTGAAAGCTGGTCAGTTGTAAGGTACGATAGGCTAACGCCCCGCCAGCGCTCCATTCCTAGTAGCAGTATTGCTCTATTAAGGACTTATTTACAGCCGTATTATAGGCGACTGTACTCTACTTGACTTCCAGGAATGATCGCACAAAACATTCAATAACCTCAAATTAAATCAGTATTGGGAAATGCAACATTTCCATTCCTTTTGTAAATACACGAATAGAGTGGAGTGTTGTAGGACACGATACTTGATCCATTACTGCTTGGTGTTTACATTGTATTTTATTAGTTACTTTTCCATCAGCGATCATTACAGTACCTTAAAGATGTGCGCATACAAGATTATTCATAAACGTGTAATTCTTCTTCCAAAATCCTTCACGTCATATAATTCCATGTTTGCAAACCTAGCATACATCATAGAACTGCATTTACAATATGTTAGAATATTTTGATCTTCCAACCCAATGCCCATAGGGTTTTTATAATAATATCGGGAATATATATTATGAATCCTATTTTGTTCTAAGAAAGACGAACCGGCCGTTAACTAGAGATGAGATGCCACGAATTCATTTTAAACTGTCGTTTCACTATTTCAAATAGTGCATGTGATGACGAATTTCATGTGTTCTATTTAAGAATTTATACACATTTTCACATTTCTAGATTACGTAAATAAATGATCTCATGGTGTTAATGATGCATGACTGTAGTGCAAATTATTTATTTATACTTTGCGGATGATACAACCTTGGTCCAGATGACGAAGAAGGAGATGGTTAGGTTTATCTTCTGCTATGGTCACAGAGGAAAGTTAATGTGTTTGGAATCCTTTCCGTACCACAACTTTGCACGTCCGACAATAACGGGATTAACTTATGTTGGCTAATTGACGAGGATCACTATAGAGAAATAAATTGTAGACAACCAAGACTTTAATGAACTAATGTCGAATAGATTTGAAATTGATTATTCTTTGGATGGTATTCATACGAGTCGTTTTGGCACAGCTCACAGATGGTAGGCTCAGGCGGCCAGGTCATTCAATTGGCAATAGAAAATACACTCCAATCAGATAAAATACTGCATTGTCAACACTCCAGTCAGATGGAACACTGTATTGTCAACACTCCAGTCAGATGGAACACTGTATTGTCAACACTCCAGTCAGATGGAACACTGTATTGTCAACACCGTCCACAAAATGATCTTACAGTTTCCATTGGTTGATAAAAATTGCGATGCAAATGCTGTACCATGATAAGGAATATACTCAAAAGAGATCTGAACAAATTAGAACTTTTAAAATTCAATAATTATATCTAATTGTCACTAAGTGTTTATTTTTGCGTGGTCCAGCAAATAACCTGATTCGTAGTGAAATGAATACCCGGACACAAACTCACGTCGAGCAGATCAAGGAAAACCTGCCTCAGCAGTAGCAGTTTAATATGGTTCGAAAGAACACTTCAAATAAAACTTTCACTGGGTATCAATGCTTCTTCTGAAAATTTGGGCTTCTGCATTAGATTGCTAAGTCAAATGCAAGGGAGTGACTTAAGTAAATCAAGTCGTAAATGAAATTCTCGACAAGAGTTTCCATTACCAGGGAAAAGCCTAGTTTTATTAGATGGTAGGGACTGAGACACAAGCCTCTTGTTGTGTTGTTTCGTTCTCTCCCAGCGGACTCGGTAATGTCTTCCATTGCTGAAGTATTTATGGTGATACCAGGGAATGTCATATTGCTGCATGATATCTGAAAAAAAATCCTTCACCGGAACATAAGCTTATTCATATGATTATAAATTATTAGACAAAACACATACATGTATCTAACTGCGTACAATGATAGAACAACATAAATTACAACACTTTTTATTGCACTTCAATAGTAAAATAAAAACCACATTCATGAGTAAAAATTTCCTTATTCGTATCTATAAGCAACAACGGATATTCCAAGTGTAATATCAGGTCCATAACTGAGATGAACCATAATAATCATCACAAAAAAATTATGTCATCGGCTTTGATATTGGATATTACATCACGATGATAGTACTCTCATGTGATTAGCTTTCTATGTGAACATCAACTTCTCAAAACATAGCAACCTCAGCTAATCCATCCAGACTTCAGGACCGTCCCTATGCAGGCATTTTGGTTTCTCTGACAGGTTCTATCGAAGGTATTGCCTGTCCGTCTACGATGCCCACATCTTTCTCCAAGCAGTGCTGCCGTCAGTCTAAACGGTTCACACTTGAGGTTCATCCAATACCAGCCTTTCTTAGGAATTAGGATGGTCCCGTAGGACCTCTGCGGCTCCTGTATCAGGTCCATTTGGTCAGGCAGGCGAGATATCTGGCTGTTCATCGACTGCACCTAGCGGGGCCACCGTTGGAATTGGATGATTTGCGGCGACCGGAGCACTCAATTCGTCGAGCAGGTGACCAACCCTCTCAGCTCCCATCAGCTGAGCCGCACCCATCCTGGCGACAGATTCTGTAGTTAGAACAAATTCTTGGAAGTATTGAACATCACGTGTTAATAAGTCCGAAAATAGATCGAATTATTTCCTATTAATCATAATCGAACATTGCACCCCTGTAAAATAGATAACGCAATAAAATCTACATTTCTTTGATCACGAGGATTACAGACAGTACGGAAGGTACAATTGGGAGGGCAGAGAGGCTTCAGAAGTTGTTAAGGGTGTGCCGATCAGATTTTTGAAGTGAGACAATGCTGTGAGAACTACTTTGCGAAGGGAAACGAGAGGTTCTGGGCCTTCATGGATCTGGTAAAGATCTACGACAGGGTCGACTGGAAACGTCTGAGATGGTATTTTGTCTGCATGGAGTGAGTAGAATTCTGTTGGAAGCGGTTCAGAGTTTCAATGTTGGCAGTAGAGCACGTGTCAGAGTGTGGAGCGAGAGGAGTTCTTGGTTCACAGTGAAAGTGGGACTGTGACAGGGCTGCGTTATGTCTCTCTGGCTGTCCAATCTCTGCATGGATGGGATGGTCAGGAAGGTGAACGCGAGAGCTGTTGGGCGCAAATGGGAGGAGTTGACAGTTGAGTCAGTTGGTGTTTAATAATGATGGAGCGACCTATCTGTGGGTCGCGTGAATCGTTGGTCTGGCAGCAAACGACTTGTGATCCACTCCCACAGTTCGCATCTATCCTGAAATCACTCTCATGTCTACGAAGATATTTGAGTCGTCGAATAGACGTTCTTTTCATGATATTACATCAATTACCGTCGGTATTACCAAAGATAAAAAACGAAAAACGATGGTATGCTCCAGATCGATCTATGTTGTCTGACTGGTGACGTTTTGCAGACAGGAGATCAAGAAGTGGTCGCTGGAGCAAGAAGTTGCCCCACAGTAGGTAAGAACTATTTTTGTTCGATGTAACATCACATATTAATTTTAACCTATGTAGCAGACATGAAACGTCTCAAAAGTAGCACAAATAATACATTTACTAACCACATTTCTGATAAGTCAAGCTTTGCCCTCGCGAAGCCCTTCTATAAATTCTATTCGCTGGCGATGATTCCAAGAACGCCGATTATGGGCTCCATGAGTCTAAAGCAGGGCCCATAGTGAGCCTACTGCTTCTTATCTCAACCTCTACCTTGGTCAAAAGCAAAGCTCAGAAAGAGGTGCAGCTTCGTTGATGAAATTTAAGAGATACTTACGTTCAGGTTTCACTAGAAATAAATTATGCGTGGTCGATAGATATTCTACACGTACAAATAGTTACATATACATATGTTTGAATTTAAATATATAAAAATAGTATCAATTTTTATATGTGAGTTACTTGTATAGATGACATAGGTACGGCTTGAGAATGAAGCATCTACGACTGTACTTGCGTCGTGATAACCGTTGTTAACCTTTAGATGTCTCAACCAGTCTCGATGTGTTTCTTTTAAAATGATCTTAGGTTATAAGAGTATCAATAATACACATTGTGAATTATATTTGACTCCAAATGCAAATCGGTCACTCACAAGAGATGCGCAGTGACGAATAGATAGCCAGTCGATGGAAATAATTGATATAATAATAATTATAAAAAGAAAAATAATATAATAATAACATAATAAAGAATAAAAATTTACTAATAATTGAAAACAAAGTACCGGCCTCCTTTAGTGGCAATAAAGCATGAAATTCATGCTATAATTCTACCTATGAAAGAGAATACTCAATGTAGATATTTCCTAGTTCAGGTTAGCAAGAAGAAGTAATGGACCTACCTTTTAGGGTATGACTACTATTGGTAGACAACTTCTTCCACAATTGAGCATGTTATTTGATGTTGGCAGCAGAGTAGGGAGCGAGATGAGAGCTCAGTTCACAGTGAAAGTGGAACTGAGAAGAGTGCGTTATGACTCTTATGATGTTTAATCTCTAAATTAATGGAATGGTCAGGGAGATGAACGCGAGTGTAATGGGCCGTGGCTTAGAGCTGTTGGAGGCGAATGGGCGTAGTTGGCAGTTGAGTCAGTTACTGTTTCCGGATGATGCGGAGCTGGTAACGGATTAGGAGGAAAAGTTGTGTAAGCTAGTGTCAGAGTTTGGTTGAGTGTGGGGGAGGAAGAAGCTTACAGTTAGCGTGGGTAAAAGTAAAGCAAATAGATGTTTGAGGAATATCGTTGCGAGTAGAATTAGTGTCCTTCTAAATGGAGAGTAATGGGCTCCCGTTACTCTCCATTTAGGAGGACACATGGGAGTCTCTGGGCTCCCATGTGGGGAGCCAAGAGGCTTACAAGTGTTTACAAGTGTAGGAAGACAACAACGGTCTATTGGCTTAAACTAGGTTGCCTTTTGATTGCAAGAGGATTAGTTCTGAAGTAGAACGTCTAGGAGCGCTTCATGTGCCTTTTCTGTTTATATAACTTCAAGAAAGGGAACGGCTTAGCTATTTATCGGCGATTTATGCTGAAATTGTCGAGCCGCGACTTAAATGCTTCGATTGTATTGCTGTTTACAATTTCCGCTGGCATTTTCCATTCTTCGGCAACTCTACACGTGATGAAATGCGAGGGAGAAACATTTCCCAACGATTTTGAATCCATTGTTCCTAGTCATTCTATTCGTATCTAGAGTGAAAAGGCTAGCTCGATCGACGCTTTTCTTACCCTTCATAATTTTCCACACTTTGATCATGTCGCCTCTGACACCACGTTTTTCTAGCGAATAAATATTGAGTACAAGTAGCCTGTCTTCGTACGATTTATTCCGCAGCGAAAGGATGAGTTTGGTAGCTCTGCGTTGAACCTTCTCTAATTTAATAACGTATTTTCTAAGATACGGAGACCTGAATTGAACGGGATACTCGAGATGCGGTTCAAGAAATGCATTGTATAACTTGAGCATACTGTGTGGGTTTTTGTACGAGATTGCGGGACATCATACCTAGCATTTTCTTTGCGTTTCTTGGAAGTATCGTTACATTGCTTGCTACTTTTTATGTCGTTACTAATGATGACACCTAAATCTCTCTCTTCGGTGACAGGAATGAGTATTTCTCCGGACATTGAATATTCGTGCTTGCGGTTTTGAGGACCTATGTGCATAACTTTACATTTGTATACATTAAATTCCATTTGCCACTTTCTGACCAAGCAACCATTTTGTTCAAGTCTAGTTGGATCTGCTGACACTCTAGTTCAGTTTACACTTTTCCTCATATCTTAGTATAGTCGGCCAACTTGCTAATGTTAGAGAGTACATTGCAATCGAGATCGTTGATGAATATTATAAAAAGAACTGGACCTAACACGGATCCTTGGGACACGCCGCTTGTAACATTACCCCAGGGGGATGAGGCTCCGTCATGTAAAACTCGCTGCCGTCTGTCAGTAAGCCAGCATTTTTATCCAGTTGTTAAGCTGGCCTCGAATGCCGATGCTGTGCACTTTACTAACTTGGAGCTTGTGGGGGACTTTATCAAAGGCCTTTTGAAAGTCAATGTAAATGATACCGATTGGGGATTTCGTGTCGTGGATTTAAATTACATTCATGAAAAAAATAGCAGGTTCGTCGGACAAGAACGGTTGTGTCTAAAGCCATGCTGAGAGTCGCCAATCAATTTGTCTGATTCTAAGAATTAGGTAATTTTATCCGTTATCAAACTTTCCATCAATTTGCCAAAGACGGAGGTAAGACTAATTGGACGGTTGTATGATGGAGTAGTTGTCACTGCTCTGTTCTACGAAACTGAGATTTGGGGGGTGAGAGCAGAAGAGAGAAGAAGGTTGAATGTTTCCGAGATGAAATGCATGAGGAGCATGGATGGAGTGATGCTGATAGACAGAATCAATAACGATATTGTTCGAATTAGAATGGAGATGGTGAAGAAGTTAGAGGACTGAGTAGAATCGCGTGTTTTGAGATAGTTCGAGCACATGGTGAGGATGGATGATGGGAGATTGTTGAAGAGGGTGATGAAGGCGGAGGTGAGTGGACGTAGGCCTAGAGGTAGACCGAAGCTTGTGTGGATGGATGGTGCTAAGCAGGCGTTAGGTAGGAGAGACACGAGTGTAGAGGTAGCGAGAGAGCTTGCACTGGATGTGTGTGAGCTGAGAATGGTTGTGGATAGATGATTGTTCAACGCTACCCTAATATGTCCCGTAATGGCATCTCGTTGAGAATCTGGTAGGCCCAGGGAGGGGGGGGGCGGTTACTATGACGCAGTAAGGGTAAACCAGTCACACTGTCGGGCTCTGCTGCTGACATTGTACCTCGGGCCGGTCTCATGACCCGGAGTGTGTGTTCCGGCCGAACTGTTATGAGCAAAAGGGCTAATTTGTTTGAGTGTGAGTACATGAGAGGAGTGTGAGGTGCGCATTGCCGTCGGCCACCCCCCTTCTTGGGGAATTCGGCCTAGTGTATGAATCTGTATCTGTAAGCGCCGAAGACCCTGACTACCTCTTCGTGTGTTTTTGAGTACATTTTCACATATCTTTATCTGAGTTAGTACAAAGTAAATGAATACGCCTCAATGGAAGGACAAGCCTTATTTCCATCAATCGAATTAATGAAAATTGCTAGGTTTACCGGACCCTTAATCAGAGGTGGGTAGGCTGTACTTTTAAAGTACCGACGTTACCACTAGCGGTAGTGGAAGGAAAAATAACGATAGCAATCAGTAGTACCTAATACAGCTTTGTTCAAACAAGATATCAATATTTTTAAATAAAAATATTGAGAGCGATTTCACAAAATACCAATAGCAATTTGGTTACGAGACGCCACACATGCACCCGTTGTTGCTACAAGCGGATATTGAGCGAAATAAATCATTCAAATGCTTGCACGGGTGTAGGCGGCATACACTTGAAACATGTGCAAAGCGCAGTAATATATTGTTTGGGTCTCATTCCTACTCAAGGTCACAGTCGTAAGGTCTGATATATTAAGGATCACATTTGCTAACTAAAGGGAAAAGTCGTTTTTTCATCTGATGAATACAAGTACAGTACGTACATCAATCTGAAATCTTTAATATGGAAATGACAATTTGAGTTACAGTGTTTTTTCTGACGGTTCTTGATTTCTGGTATAAACTTTCAATGGTGATGAAGGACCGCAAAGAATTCCGGATATGCTCGGTTCTGATGTATCCACTCTATCGAT
This sequence comes from Gammarus roeselii, assembly GCA_016164225.1. NCBI lineage: Eukaryota > Metazoa > Arthropoda > Malacostraca > Amphipoda > Gammaridae > Gammarus > Gammarus roeselii. Next base: position 4,658 of record SDVV010013881.1, on the reverse strand, counting down.
GGTCCAAAGAGTGGTTCGTGATCACTGAACTATAAAAGCATTCACCCATGGTGGTAAGGAGGCAATAAAGAATACGATTAGGTCTCATATGAGGAGACTTTCGTCAAGGAATATTCGTCGATTATAGGTTGTGATGGTAGCAAGCCTGATTCAACAAGAAAATGGATTCGTGATGCCTCTAATATCTCACAACCATGCACCTACCCACTCTAATGACGGGTGCACACTAAGAAGGAGATGAGCGATACCCGTCACTATTTTAATCACGAGCCCCTTTCATTTTTATTCGGAACTGACTTCAGCCGCTGCGCACGCATTCACAAAAAGTTTCCACTTCAACCGAACCGAGCGTATAAAAAGCTTCCCACCATGTGAATTTTTATTTCGAAAATGTATAAAACCAATGAAGTTTATTTATTTCTGCAACGACCAATGTCTAGTCAAACACCAACATTTATCACATACGTATTAAATGCCAACAACGTGATAATTACATGATAATTACCGTGCTCGCACTAACTATCTACACCATACGGTGTCAAAATAACCCCGACACTGCGTTCTAAAGAAGTAAACAATGATGATGCGTTCTGTAAAATACGTTTAAACAAAATAAAGAATCTGTTTTCTTCTATTTCTTCGTGATCGCACGGTGATCCCTCCCTGATTCTCGAAATATGTTGTTGTTTTTGTGCTTGGATACTTTTACCTTCTCGATTGAATTTTGATTGAAAAATCTCCTCCTCCGATGTTTTGCATATTCGAAAAGTTCCGATCAAAGTCATGAAATTATTTCTTGAGATCGTATAAACATCTAGAAGGCAGAAGTGAATTTTCATGCGAAACCTACGTTTATTCGCTCAGTAGCGTTGTCGAAACCGCACTTGAGGTTTTGCGCTTCCTTGGAAAAGTCGATTGACTATAGAAAGAGCATTCATTACGTACGGTACACAGGCTAAGAAGAGAGTGTGGACTGGCTGGTATCTGGAAGTACATTTCCACTTTCTTTATGTAATGGACAAGGATGAGGGCTTCTCCAGTGTTGAGCTTTGGTCGTCTCCAGGATACCAATATGAGTCCTCAAAAAGCGCAACAGGGGGCAAATTTCAACTCAATCTACAATTGTAAGCTACTTTAAGTGTTCCCAATACCTTGGCTAGATGATCAAAACCTGCATTTGTAGAAGGTGTAATTTTAATTCAGTAAGTAAATGCCACGTAGAAAAAGTGCCAGTGCACCAAACACTGACCGATTTAATCTGGTTCAAAAATTAGAAGGTGATGGCTAAGCCAATCGAGTTTGAATCCCATAGTAAATCTTCGGTGAAAGAAAACTTCATTGTAATAGAAGGCCATTTAAGAGACTGAGCAACATAAGTGAATGGGAAGTGATTGCAGCATCTAAATACTGTCTGGAATATTTTTTATTTATTTTTCTGTTGCTGATCGTCTTGTAAAAATAACTGCAAAACATGGAGTAAATGTTTCAGGAAGTCAATTTGGATTGATCGAAACTTAAACATGGTTTTCACAAAATTGTGTGCCAGAAATTGCATAATGTTCAATTAGATTCACTTAAATTTCATGTTTTGCTTAGAGAGAAAACAATTTTTTCCCCTGACGTGCCGAGCCGCAGAACTCATACTGTACCGGCGGTATCACTTGCATGCGGTACTGACGTACCGGGCCGCAAAACTCATACTGTACCGGCGGTATCACTTACATGCGGTACTGACGTACCGGGCCGCAGAACTCAAATTGTACCGGCGGTATCACTTGCATGCGGTACTGACGTACCGGGCCGCAGAACTCATACTGTACCGGCGGTATCACTTACATGCGGTACTGACCATAAATACTAATGCCGGTAGTAGTACCGGTTTTAAAAAACTACCGCTGGCATTTGTGCCGATCGGTGGTACTGCCTACCTATGCCTTTGATACCACAGTCATTATTATAACAGTGGATCCACCTCTCCTCAAACCTCAATGTTCAGCAAAACATTCGAAAATATATTTCATTGTAGGTTGAATGAGCATTTATCACAAATTAAATACCATATATTTCAGCTCCTGTAAAAAAATCGAATGCAACGTTTGCGGTTTTTATTTAAGTAGTTGACCTTTTTCAATCTTTTAATGACAAAAAAAAAATATTATTTCTGCTCGTTGTTCCCTCTTTTCCCGCTCCTATCAATATGGTCCCTCATATACGCCGCCGAACGTGCAATCCCCCGAACCCAATCACGTTATCACAAGTATGTATAAATTAATTGCCTCAGTCATATTTGGAAAATGCTGCACCATGAAAAAAAAACTTTGGTCAATGTTTTGTTTTTCCTTCCAGGTCATCCCTTTTATATGATATTGGTGAAGTGTGGCTAGACACAGTTCTGTTAATTCTCACTAAACTATTTATGTTCACCTTTTGATTAGCCACATTTTGCCCAAACTTATGCCTACTCCAAAGAATGAATTCTGGGAAACTCATGGGGGGTGATCGCGGTTACGGATCACCCCCATGAGTTATCCGGATCACCCTGACTCCACTAGACTCTGGTAGAGTTAGGGTGATCGCGGTTATGGATCACCCCCATGAGTTATCCGGATCACCCTTCCTCCACTAGACTCTAGTGGAGTTGGGGGGGATCCAAGATTAAACCACCAGCCAACATCATCATGGTTGCAGCATGTTACAACATCTAAGGCCTCTTTGTCAACAAGAATGGACTGGTTATAAATTGAATGCCTTTGGTCAACTGAAAACCTCATGACTTGAGGTGATTTGCCATGCGCTATTTTTTTTCACTGCAGCCTTCAGATTAATTCAATGTAATAATTAATTTATTTAATAAGGTACAGTGGTGAATTTAGAATAATTTAGCTACTGCTGTTGCTATATTGTACTCTCTGTTTAAATATTGTATAAGGAATTCATTGAAACGATTAACAAATTTATAAATGAATATTTTAAAAATCAATAAAGAACCAACCAACTTCCCTAATTTGGCTTGGAGTGGATGTAGGGGAGGTGGAGAAGTGGAAGTGGAGAAGTGGAGAAGTTGGTCCCCTCTGCTCCATAACTAAGGATCAATAAAATTGTCTCCCAAGACATTTTTTGTGATTTCGTTTATGTGATTGTCAAATTTGTCCTGTCACGACTGACGGGCCCACCTGTGGTAGAATCGTTTTCATTGTAGAGGCCCAAATTAAAATTAGTATCGTTGGACCTTCGTATCTTAAAAATGGTTTTTAGAATATGGTAACATCTATATTAAGTCAAATTACTGGCATACGTTTCAAAGAATACAAAATACAGACTTTTGAAGACGTGGCAATGAGGGAGAATCAATGCTGCCTCCTGTTAGTTTAAAGCAAAGAGCACATCATACTCATATTAAAAGACGTGGTATTGAGATATGATCAACACTGCCTTCTAGTCGCTTGGAGCAAAGAGCACGTCATACTCACATTAGAAAACGTGGCATTCAGATATGATCAACACTGCCTTCTAGTCGCTTGGAGCAAAGAACACGTCATACTCACATTAGAATATGTGGCATTGAAATATGATCAACGCTGCCTTCTAGTCGCTTGGAGTAAAGAGCACGTCATACTCACATTAGAAGACGTGGTATTGAGATATGATCAACGCTGCCATCTAGTCGCTTGGAGCAAAGAGCACGTCATATTCACATTAGAAGACGTGTCAATGAGATATGGTCAGCACTGCCATCTAGTCGCTTGGAGCAAAGAGCACGTCATACTCACATTAGAAGACGTGGCATTGAGATATGATCAACGCTGCCTTCTGGTCGCTTGGAGCAAAGAGCACGTCATACTCACATTAGAAGACGTGGCATTGAGATATGATCAACGCTGCTATCTAGTCGCTTGTGGCAAAAAGAAAATCATACTCACATTAGAAGAAGTGTCATTTTGAGCTTGGTGCAAAGAACTCATCATACTCACATAAGAATGAGCGGCATTGAGAGATGCTCTACGCCACCTTCCACTCGTTTAGATCAAAGAGCACAGCCTACTCACATAAGAATGAGCGGCATTAAGAGATGCTCTACAACACCCTCCACTCGTTTAGACCCAAGAGCACAGCCTACTCACATAAGAATGAGCGGTATTAAGAGATGCTCTACAACACCCTCCACTCGTTTAGATCAAAGAGCACAACCTACTCACATAAGAGTGCGCGGTATTGAGAGATGCTCTACAACACCCTTCACTCGTTTAGATCAAAGAGCATAGCCTACTCACATAAGAATGAACGGCATTAAGAGATGCTCCACGCCACCCTCCACTCGTTTAGATCAAAGAACACAGCCTACTCACATAAGAATGCGCGGTATTGAGAGATGCTCTACAACACCCTCCACTCGTTTAGATCAAAGAGCACAGCCTACTCACATAAGAATGAGCGGCATTAAGAAATGCTCTACAAAACCCTCCACTCGTTTAGATTAAAGAGCACAGTCTACTCACACAAGAATGCGCGGCATTAAGAGATGCTCTACAACACCCTCCACTCGTTTAGATCAAAGAGCATAGCCTACTCACATAAGAATGAGCGGCATTAAGAGATGCTCTACAACACCCTCCACTCGTTTAGATCAAAGAGCACAGCCTACTCACATAAGAATGCGC
>SDVV010013880.1:0-14974 GCA_016164225.1 Gammarus roeselii | reverse complement strand
CTGATTGGCTGCGCCTCAGGCGTTGGTTGGCGCCACGCAGTTTTATTGGCTGCGCCCCCAGAGTTCTTGTTTGTGGGTGGCCCCTTTCATGGGTTTCCTCAATGCCGGGAATTCCGAATTGATTTTTCCCCGGCACTGCCACTACTGAGGGAATCCCGCCATCAGAGGGAATACTGCATCTGTGGCACATTTCAGTGGAGGTTAATACAATGACTTAAATATGTGTGATACCTTAATGTTACATTTGTACAGTTTATAATTGAGCAGGGAATTTAATACTAAAAGCTGTATATCTATACATACATAATTTAACGTGGGGGAGAGCAATGCAGGACTTGGCTTGCAAACCCTTACACTTCTTTAGTCAGTATTGACTGACTTTGAAAAAGTGCTACTAGGGTCATAATATAAAAGGCTCTACGAGGAAACTATATTCCATGTTTTCGATTAGAGTTGAGAGTGGACAGCTTGCTTCTTGTTAGAAAGCACCGTTATAATCTTAGATAGAGCTGGTTTAGGATTTGGGTCAGAGATAATTCAAATGTTTCGAAATATTCAATTTTCTTGATGTGATCCATTCTCTTATCCCAGCTCGGTAAGTGCTCGAGCGTTGACCTCACAATTTGAGAGACCTTTCTTAAAATTAGGATGAAAGATTAGTAAAGCTGTGGAATTGGGAGCTAGCAATCAGACGTCATCTTGTTATTTAACTATAGATGCTCTACGATATTCCTTTTATTAATTTTTCCATTTATATATAAATACTGCATGAAGTGTCTGTCTGAGTGTTCTACCGGGGTTGTACAGGCATTGCCAATAGCTAAGCTTGGAGATCTTTGGTAGTTATGCTGTGACGTTGCTAGCTTCTGTTGATGCCCTGCTCGCTATGGCACTCCGCGGCCACAGTAAACACAGTGGTACCGTGTGGCGGGAAGGACTTGTATCAAAAGTGCCTTACCTGACACAATGGTTCATTGCAGATACTACCGGCCCCTTTTCAGTGCTGGACTCAAGAAACTTATCCTGATCAAGACCCTAATAAAATCAAGGAAGGAAGAATCCAAAACAAGACTCTAATAAAATACGGGAAAGAAGAATCCAAAACACGACTCGAAGACCATTGGATCGTGATGAGTCTAGATTAATTAATTTCATCGCCATTCTTGCTTCACAATAGAAGTTGAGTTATTAAAAATACCATATTGTGTGTTATTTCAAATCCTTTGTGTATAAGCTGTATTTTCATAAGCAAATTAATTAATTAGGTCCTTCTGACTAGATGGGTCTTCTACAGGCCTAATATAGGGCCTCTCACCTGCTTTAACACTCCAGACACGCACACGTCGGTGGGTTCGTAGGCCATGAGTCTTGCGCTGGCCGTTGCTCCTCCATCGCAGGGAGAGTTAGGGTTGAGTAACAACAACAACAACATCAATATATACAATAAATCTAACTTTCAAAATGACATGCTACCTAGTATTTGCACTAAAGGATTACCTATACGTAGAGGAATGTACACACTATCCTAATTTGAGCTTACGGAGGAAATAAGATGCTTTAACTGACCACAACACATTTATACAAAGTTTTTGAGTGTAGCTTGACACTCATTGCCTAGACTCAATGTGCGTGAACTCTTACAATCGCAGGTATCCCTTCCATCACAGTTCCTTTCCTACAGGGCTGGTCGAACCTATGAAGGCTAAATGATCATCTGCCATCCATTTATGTCGACGAATGAAGGTGATTCTTTCAGTATTGGCTAACTTCTGAGAATCGCTCCCCTGTGGGAATATTGGTTCCCACAGGGGAACGAATGCGGGACAACGAGCCGGCTGCGGCCACACTCTGGCGTCTATCTGCCAGAGTGTGGTGGATAGACTCACTTACTTCATCATGAAGTGAAAAATTGAACACCTGCCCAGTAATCATCTGTAAATTCATTTCCTGTTGGTCAAGAGTCGAGTCCCTTTTTTATGACGTGCAAGGTAATACAAAAAAATATTTAAAAGTACTCTACTAGTCAGGCGCTCGGTGTTGTATTATAGACTTCCGTGGTAGTACATAAATAACAAATGATTTCAATAGTTATTGCTTAGCTATATTTCAGCTCAATGTCATTATTACCAAATAAAAATTCAGAACGTAAGCAGAAATTCATTGTCCATATATCCGATGTGGGATAATTAAAGATGAGTAAATCGTCATCCATGAATATTCATCAATTTTTCATTTGCCTTGATGTTTTTGCATAAAGTAAACTCCCAGAAAGGTCACGGCAGAGTGAACGGGAAATAGACTGGTTAGCGTTTACCGTCATTTTGAATAGACCTATATCTCCCTTCCATTTCAAAATTCATATGTGAATCAATTAGGATATTTTTTCCGTTCGTGCATAGTTAACATAAACCACATTTTTTTTACTTATATACTTGTTTTACATTTATCGCGTAAGATTTGTGTTTCTTGAATTGTGTTTGAACAAGTCATAAACGTTCATGCTAAATGTAATCGCGTGATCACAAATCAGCTGCTATCACTTAACTCGTCACATCGGCAGCTCCTTCGTAGTCACAGTCATTGTGCAGTCGTGAGGTGAGCTGGCGTGAGCGGTGTACTCTTCGCGTAAAATCGTCGGTGAGGTTGTTTTGCATTCAGTAATAGTTCACTGTTGGAGATATTTGCTTGTAGATAATGAAATGAGTCGAAATTATTATGTCTGCCTTTTATTATTTTACCATCTCGCATTCGCAGTTTTATGGAAGTGCGATGGATGACGAATGAAAACACGCAGCCAGTCGGCCATGTTGTCCTTCATTGAAGTCGTTCGTGGTCATGGTAGAAGCAGTTCTTGTGTTGAAATGTTGGTTTCACACGATTGTTGTGGTTATTTTTTACAAGGCAATAATTTTCAGGAAATTCAGTCTTGATGCGTTTAACATGGAATATCTATCTAGAGACTAACAATTCGATGCCGCTTTGCAAATTATGGAGGTCGTTCACAACAATTTGTTTACTTGGTTCTTTTGCTGCCTCCAAATTTCAGCTTCGAAAAAAGAAAAATCATTTTAATAATGCTAAGTAGGTACTGTTACTGGAACTTGCTGCCTAACCTAATATTTTTGAAAAATTTACAATGTACAAATAAGTCTTAGGTCTAAGATTTTTTTTCAGAAATTTGAGTTGCTTTTTGCTATGACCTTAGTTTTCAACTTGCTGACAAATTTGGGAGATGATATCACTATTATGTAGTTGGTTGCCTGATAACAATATTTGAAAAACTAGGATTTGGAAATATTCATAACAGTGAGGAGGAGTCACTCCAGGTTATAAAACAGTTGTGAGCAACTCTCTGCTTTGATGGGTACCAAATATAGTAGGCTCATACAGCCAGGTAACAAGTTGGGGCTTAAGTGCAAACTTGCCCTCAACTTGGGTGTGAACTTTTTGTTTGCTATATCTCCAGATTAGTTTACAATACCATAGCTAATAGGACATTAGTCTTGCATAGTATGCTTCTGTGAACTTGTGCTGGGTCAGGGTGCTCTATAGAATGACAGAAATGGAAAAAAGCCCTTGTTTTGTGGTAGCGTCTACCGTGATGACTCATCGCATTTTCCACATTCTTTAAAATAACTTGAAGTATGCAGCCTAGAAACATTGTATTGATGGTGTGTATAGCTGAAACTATGACCTAGAAAACCATAAGTTTCAACATTATATCAATTTTTATACTGGTCGTTCGGCGAGCTACGGGTTGGCAGAAACCGCATTGGCTTTCTCCGGATATCAATTATTGAATCAAATCGGTTCACCACATCATCCATAGATGCGTCAACGTCTCCACAAAGTTCATGTTTGACCGTTGTTGTTTCCACACAGCTTTTTTTCTAAGTGTTCCCAACAAACAATTATGACTTTTAGCCATTAGTGTATTATAACTACTCTAACTTGTATATTTCTGCTTTAGCAGTTGCGGTGGTCTCCATCTCCACTTTCAGATCATTATTGACATAAAATTGATCAAATGAGCAACAAATTGAACAAGATGTTTAATTTCATTATTAATACTAATCTTGATGATAATACTTTAGAAAAATTTAGGATAGTCAGAAATTAGGTTTGGTTTAAAAAGTTCTAAATGCACACATATATGGAGCTGCCAGAAAACACTAGCAAAATTATGGGTCATTTATCATTTGGATATGGTAGGTATAGTTATGATCATGTGGATTGGTATCATACAGGTTATATCATGAGGTATCAAGTTTCAATTCAAGATGAACCTTTAAGTGCATTTCACTACATTTCCGAACATTTGTTAATATGGTCAAACTGGTCAAACTTTTGTACCAAAATTTGAACATCAAACATGCTCTTGTTTAAAAAATGGAGACAGATATGTCAAAATAGTTCACAGATGGATAATTATTGACCTGACTTCATTGCATAGTAGTCAGCCCAGATTATTTATCATCATTTTGGATATGGTTTTGGAGTCGGTCAACTTCTAAGCAAACGCATGGCCTGCAAGCCAAGTCAATAAAAGGGCAGCCCTTGTTAAAATAGTATCACGTCATTAACAACCACTGCAGTGAGTGACTGTGTTCCCATTGTTCAACCAACCAATGCTGCTGCCCATGTCCTACCGTCATGCAAGGACAGTTGTGATTGGTTGAAGGCTGCTCATCATTGACGACATTCCTGAAAATATTTCTACTGAGTTGGTAGACTTCATATTCATTGGACTCTTGGCCGTCCACTACAGCTCTGCCACGCATTGGCAGCCGGAGAGAACAGTCACAGGGAAAAAATCATTTGTATACTACTCCACCGTGCACAATGCATGTGCTCTTTTTGACAACGGACGTTTTGTAATTAGGGAAATAACTATACAACAACCATACCAGCATATGACATTTTTTTCTGAGAAGTGATAACAGTATCACAGGTTCAGCTCAGTGCTTGCAAGACATCCACGCATATCAAGGCGGTAAGTTACACCCACGCAAGTAAACCTCTTGGAGAATCTTCCAATATTAATAAAAATACTTTAGAAGCATCTAAGATTATAGAAAAAAATAAAGTGTATGTATCAATTCCAATATTTTGTCTGGAGTGCATATCTTATCAACGATGGTGAGCCTGGCATGTTCACCTTCAAGCAAAATGCACACATGCAATATATGATGCATGGATAGCAGTTTTCTGTCTAGCAGCTTGTCCGTTTATGTCGATATGATTTCTGGACAAGAACCTGAAATTGAAGCGCTTATAAATTTTGGCTTTCAAATTTAATTATTTTGGCCAACGTTCATGATTCGGATGACAATGCCGAACTGTATATTTCTCGATATTTTCACAGTGTGTGATCAGATAGGAACACTATTTGTTATGATGACAATTCCCTAATTTCAAGACTCAATGTTCTATGTTTTAAAGACTCAGGAAATATCAATAGTCTATTATTACACTGGCTGCTCACTTTCCTCAACTTCATCTCCTCAAAGATATTAACAACGGTGCTGTCGGCCAACGTTACCAATCACGACTGACAAGAACATTGAACGCTGCGATGTAAGACCTGAAATTTAAGAATAACAGTGACTGACCTCAGTAAATAATATCTTTGATAATATATTTGTAAAAGCTTGAATTTTTTCATTTTTTTTCTCACAATCTTTTTTTCCCTTCAATTTTTTTCCCTTCAATTTTTTTCCCTTTCAATCTTTTTTTTTTGTTCAATCTTCTTGTTTTAAATGCTAAACTTTGGGATTTTCTCAATCTCATTGGCAGCACTGAGGCATTTGGCCCTATGCTTTTAAGTTCATGTTCATAACCCCAACCCTTCCAAATCGTATCCCCTTATGCTCCTTTCAGTTGAATTTGGTAAGGCAACACACCGATTTCACACCAAACAGGCTCGTGGTTGTGAGATTCGGCAAACCCAGAAAAATTAGGTTGTGATCTGAACCAATTAGGTTTACGTCTGTGATTGGCTGAAACTTGCCCCCGCTGCCAGATGCACAATAACAATATACAAGCTAGATAAAGTGCCTATAGCCTCCAGGAGCGTTTATAAATTTTAGTAATTCCGGAGGCCTTCAATTTGAGGCTCCCGTGGCAATGAGGTTCGAATCAAACCCAGAAGCTCTATGTATCAGTGATGGATACACATTATCTCCAATAATAGAGAGGGGGCAAGAATCGGGCTCGCGCAGGAAGATCACGATATTAATAAAAATTATAATACCTTTCCATGATGTGGGCCAGTTGTATGTGGATGTCAGGCTGGGAGACATCCTTGATATGTTGGTTGACTGGTGGTTAGGTGCTTTCACTCCCTTTAATTGAGTTCTGTTATTAAGGTATATATTCATCTGGGAGAGGAACATAAAAGTTATCCGGGCGCACTTGTCAGTAACTCAACTTAGAATCTAATTAGCATATTTGATCCCTACTCTGCCTTGTCTCCATGTATGTTCGTTTGGTGCGTAATTTGAATGTATTGGTACAAGTTTGCTCAGGCAAACTTGTTCACTGTAATCATTATTGTACCATCGAGGGCTTCAATAAAGAGTACTATTATTATTTTTATCATTATTATTTGTGTATGCTGGAATGGAGAAAAATATTCAGGGCAAAACTACATTTTCTGGTAGGTATTTCAAATTAGAAGCTAAACAATAGAACCAGAACATGTATTTTACATGCTGTTCATTAATTCATGCTACAGGGATTGCTAAAAATCAATAAACCTGAGTAGTGCAGAGCACGACCGTGCACTGGCCGTGGTGACGATGGGAAACCTTGAAATCTCTTGTAGTAAGGCATGACATAGCAGAACTATGTTTCTTACGTTCACCAGTAGAGCGCTGCATCCTGTCGCCTTTTTGCAAGTGAAATGAGATAAAACAGGGCAAGCGTAAACCCGTTTGAGATAAACCAGAAAAGCATAAGGCAAAATACCCCTGAATTGCGTGTTGCGTTGTTAGTCTTCCACTTGCTGTCGCCGGATGTGATTGGAACGGGGTTTGAGGGTTAGAATAGTTGACAGATACTTCTGTACAGGCAAAGCAAGGACAATTCCATCTCTGGATATATTCCTGTAATGGATTTTTAGCTGAAAATTGTTGCTGGAGACTTTTCAAGATCCTCCCTCTTTCTGCAGACTGGGCAAGCTATGGCCGTAGTCAGGGGTGATTTGCAGCACCAATGAGTGTGATTCCTTGCACCCCTCATATCAATAATTGAAATGCAAATTGAAAGTTTGTGAGTACTAACAGAGAGAGCATGCCTGTATCAATATATATCAGATGCTTAAAATAAAATCTTATATAAGTTATTATGCCTGACAGGTATTTCTTGATGCTTGTCTTTTGCTGCAGTCGTTCATGAGCCGAAGGATTGTTTTTTCAATTTACCTGCCGGCAACAAAGTTTTTCTACAATAATTGCAAACTAACTTTATTGGAAGTCATTTCTCCACATTCTGAACTAATCACGACCCTAAAGTATCAGTAAATGAGCGCATATTGGGAAAAAACTATTTTGAATAACAAAAAGAGAAAACAAGTAAAAAAGTATTTTGAAATTCTACAGCAAACTCATTGCATAAACATGAATACAAGGTATGCTAGGTAAGATATTATCTTTAAGATGAAAATATAATAAAAAACATTTGTTCCTAGGTGTTGAACAGAAGTTATCTACTAAAACATGCATTTTGTTCCAAAATTCTTCTTATTGATCAAACAAGAACATAATCAAAGTATCTCCACCAAATTTGGCTGCAATCCATTGGAAACTTTAGCTGCAACATCAAAGTTTGCGGAGCATTGATTTTTCGGAACCAAAATTACCAGGGACATGAATAACACCTTCACTTTGGCCTTTTTTCATGAAGTCTGTTTGCATATCAAATTTCTTCAAGTAGCTGATATATACCAACAAAGACCTGCTCTCTCAAGTCCTGTAATCAAATGGTGACATTTCTGATGTTTTGGTGCCCAAACAGGTGGTGGCGGGACTCACCCCAGGTTGTGAACCGTGGGGGATCACCTTGGTCAGCCCTTTTCTCAAAAAGATTGTTTGATTGTCCTTGATTGTACTTGGTTTTTCATTAATAAGAACACTACTAAAAATTTATACTTTTCTGTTGCTATATATTTTAGGCTTATATTCAGGGTGTTTGTTTTGCATGAAAGTAACTTAATCATTACAACAATTTTAACATTGTAATCTTCTTCAGGAAAAGCCAAGAAACAATTGATTGAGCAGGGATCTTGCATTGTCCTGAAAATTGGGTTCCACTGTAGCAACACTAACAACTATTAAAAGGACTTATGTTGATGAAAGTACTCCCTCACTTTGCATTGTTAGCTACTCTTTGTTACTTAATTCAAGGAACTTGACATTGTTCAGGATATAGCTACAGCATCCCAGTTGATCTTGGATTAGGAACAGGAAAAATGATAGAGCACAAAATCTGTTTGGCAAGACCTTGCTCATACTTCACAGAAATCCCTACCAAGATGTTCAGACAAGTTCCTAATTTCTAGAACAACCTTGTTGGGTCTATTTAATAAAATTTTGACTTTTAAACTACCAGATTCTGCTTAAACAGAAGATTGGTCCAAATGACTGCGAAAAGGCTACAATTTTTGTTGTCATCCATTGTAATATTTCAAGGATGGGATCAAATTTGTTTGCTGATGATTAAGGACAAAGCATTGTTCCATTTGATTAGTTTTAACAAACAAAACCTAAATTTTTGGGAGTGAAAAATCTGCAAGTTCTACTGTACAAAGAATGTCTCACTGGGCATAACTGTCTGTTGGAAAATTGAGCAAGACCGTGTAACTGGTAATTTTTTTGTTAACATATCAGGTTCTACAGATGCTCTCAAGGGAGAAAGATAGCAACACATTCTTACCTTTGATCCTTACCTTTGCAGTCCCTCAAGGGCTCAGCATACCCAGTCATCAGGTGCCCCAAGCCAGGAGAGGCAAGCACAGCTATGCGTGCCTGCGCCTACAGACTCCGCAGAACAACAACGGGAAGATGCTTGAAGGGATGCGCACCATTGTCTTTCAAAAAACAAACCCTAAGCCACTCTCATGAAAACTCAAAGCACAACTACAACCCAGCAAGAAACTATAAAAGCAAATACATATACACATATGCATATATATAAAAAGAAAACAACAAGCAACAGGACAAATCACACCACAGACTTGCCAACAGGACTGGGAACGCAAGAATGTAGCGCTCAAATAACCTACTTCTCATAAACTCGGCCATCCCTGCTTTGATAGCAGCAATGGTAGAAAACTCTACAACAGCAGCAGGCAGCTTATTCCATATCGTAATGCATCAAACATTAAAAAAATCTTGCCACATCCACAGAGCAGCGGGGCAGAAAGAGTTTGTGCCGATGTCCCCACGTTCTACCATCCAGCAATCTTTGGAACAGAATGGACAAATCAAAACTCCCTGTCACAACACAGAATTCTGTAATTCTTTACAAGGTCATTTCTCAGTAACATGCCCTTGATTGAAAACAAGTTGAGTCATCAGCCTATCATGGTAGGACATCTTAAACAAACCATGCACCTGTTTGGTCCACCTCCTCTGATCATACTCAAGCAACTTCACATCTTTGATATAACCAAGGTTTCACACACAGGAGCAGTAATCATGAATGGGCCTGACATGTGCCACAAAGAGTGTGACCATAAAGTTTGAACTTCTATTCACTGTCGACCTGAGCATATCACTACCAAGACCAGCAGCTCTCTTCACAACTTCTCTGACATTACCATGAAACTTGAGACCAACATCCACATGAACTATATTGCAATGATCTTGGACAAACTCCAAACGAGCCCCCCCAAGAGTGTAAACAGCCTCTGTACTGGGACCTGTCCATTCAGCAAAACGTTCTCTGAAACATTAAACAACACACTTGCTAGGGTTCAATGACAAATTCCATGAAGATGCAGTTACACCACAAACAACATCATGATGTTGGAAAGACAAATAAATTTATAAATAATCAGAAAATGTGCCAAACTTTGATACAAGGCCATCGATCAAAAAATTAACATATGAGAAATAGGACTGAACCCTGTGGAATCCCTCTCAGAACATCTTTCCGCTCACTTTTCGGTCCATCAACGCCAACACACATACTTCGAGAATGAAGAAAACTACCAATCTAACTCATCACAACCTGAAAAACTCCAAGAGTCTGCAACTTCAGAAGCAAAATGAGATGGGAAACATCAAATGCTGTCAAAAAATCACCCATGGCTCCATCTACAACCAAACCAGCATCAACAGCCTTAACTACATCTGAATAGACCAGCAACATCTGATCCTCTGTTGATCTAGCCTTCCTAAGTCCAAACTTTCTCAGAGAAAGGAGCTGGTAAGACTCTAAATAGTCCACCAGCTCAGCAGCAACAATCCTCTCTATCGATTTGTAGCAAACAGAGGTAAGGTGAACTGGATGATAGTTGAGGGGATCATGTCTAGATTTACTTTTAAAAATTGGAATCACCAATGAACTCTTCCATGCATCAGGGAGTATTCCACTCTGCAGAGAAAGGTTAGAAATTATAAAGAGAGGCTTTGTCAATTGCACAGCACACTTCTTCAGTAACTTTGGGTGGAGTCCATCCAAGCCCAATGCTGAACTAACATTGAGCCTTGCCAGAACGTCACGGACATCCAGAGACCTTATGGCAAAACTTGCTCATTTTGCTATCAAATAACTGGAAAGGAGCAGGATTGGTAGGGACATCCTCTCTATATACGTCAGAGAAGGCAGATCACAGGAGCTCAGCCATCTTCAGGGGATTGTAAACCAGCTGTCCACCTGCATTACAAAGTGGTCCAACCCCTAAGCAACCTTTCTTGTTCCTTTGCTCCATAGAATCTTGAAACTTGCTGCTAGGCATCTGTGTAATCTTCACCAGCTGTTGTTTCAACAGGATGGTGTATTTTGCCACGCAGTTGATGAATTCATGGAGGGGCTGCATGAAATGTTTGGCCATGAAATCATCTCCCCTTAGCTGCACTTGCCTGGCCACCAACACCACCAAATCCACTGCTTGAGATTATTTTCCTGTCAAAAAACTGAAAACAGTGGAAGATCTGAAGAAGATTAAATAATAAGATTTGTGCCATTAACCTTGCAATGCTATTTCCCTTGATGCCAGGGTGAAAAATTTCAGTGAAGACAAACCAGTATACTTGAAACAACACTCTGAACCAGGCCAGTGGCAGAGATTAAACTTATCAAACCAACTGTATGGCTGTTCCTAGCTCTATTCACCTGATAACTTCAAATTGTACCAACACCGTTTGCACAGTATCTGTACCGCACCAGGTAGAGTATGAAAGAAAG
The DNA here is from genome assembly GCA_016164225.1 of Gammarus roeselii. Lineage (NCBI taxonomy): Eukaryota > Metazoa > Arthropoda > Malacostraca > Amphipoda > Gammaridae > Gammarus > Gammarus roeselii. The sequence continues at coordinate 3,562 of SDVV010013880.1, read as the reverse complement.
ACAAGTGATGCAAGGAAAGATTACTTTACGAGCCTTAATACAACACTTATGCATTGCTCTCCCACCCCTTACCCCTGCTTGGAAGAACCACTGGGGCATATCAGCAAACCCATTGTTTCTGACATGCCTCAGCTTGCTGTGTGCTTGTTGCTATTCAAATGCGTAGAGGTTTGGAAATCAAAATGTGAATGACAGGTTGGCTTACTTAAAAAATATATTTGCTCTGCAAGTTAGAAATACATACCTGAATAATGCGTACATTTGCCCAGCAAGTTTGAAACACTTATATTTGCCCTGCCGGTTAAAAACATGTACCACTAAGTAAGGTTAGGTTGGGAAGGCAAGGCTCCAACAATATGGTTGCGACGCAGCCAGCAAATATGCCTAGCTGCACACAACATAATGCAACATGTTGCGCAACTGTTACAAATGTCATGATTGATTAAGAAAATAAATGGCTTCAGATTTGTGAGCGTGGCTCCCTTGTGTGTTCCCCCCCTTGACTGGAGATAAGGTGGGGTGCGCTGTGGGTCTGGGGGTGTTCAGGTATTCATCTAATGGCCATCTTATGGCCCATTGTTTGCAGGTTCAACTTCAGTATCCATGGCGTTTAACCCCACTTCTGGACAGCCTCCAATGTTCAGGACCAGTCTCCAGTTGGTGACGAGGGTGAGAGAGCGCCAAGGTGAATCCTCTACTATCCAAGGTCCTGGAGTGGGTGCCGCCATTGTCTGTGATGTGGTTTGGAAGAGGGAGACTTGTAGCATCTGTGAACATTCATTTTAGCCCTTGTTCATGAATTCGGTGCTTCTATAAAATTTTCACAAGCAATTGATACTAACTGAAGCTTTTTCAAGTACTGTAGCCAGTGTCACATTTCCAAAGTTTTGGCGCCCAAAAGGGCGGTGCGAGGAGTCTGCCAGTTTGACGACCGCAAGAAGTCCCCCGGCTTGCTGCTACTCATTATCAACATGACTCAAAAACACATAGCATAAGAAAATAATTCATCAACCAAAATGAATATTGAAATTTATACATGTGAGTTTATTTGAAAGTTATTGTAAGAACAGAAAGTGTGGTGGTATTGCAACCTGTGTGAAAGATGGTCTTGGAAAGTGTGAAGTGAGTTGAAATTTTCCATAGACTACTGTTAGGGTTTCATGGTTGAATTGAAAGGCTGACAACACTAACAATTATAGGGTCAAATTCACAATTTTTAAGTTTTTTTTTTTTGAGCTCAAGAATTTGAATTTGATTAAAAACTTAAGAACATGTAGTATGACATTGTGTATCTGAGAACAATTTGAGGTAGAGTAGGAGTTTTTTGAAAAATTACATTGGTAATAAAAGTATTGGAAAAAATTGGTCCATTTGACCTTGGGGCACCTGGGGACAATTGGATCACTAACCAATTTCCTGCAAATGGTCAACATGAGATACTTCAGGTACTCACTGTGCACTTCATAGTGCAGCAGGATGTAGGCAAGATGTTGCTTGCTAATTTACCAGTTTCATTTTATTGGTAGGTGTCCTTTTTATCATTTAATTAGGTAGTAAAGTATAGGCTAAGTAATAAACTTTTTAATCACATATGTATATGTTATAGGTCTACCCACTTGAAATGTAGGTAAGCAAATTAATATCACATCACCTATATTATAAGCATCAGCTTATCATTCTAGCCTACAATTACTAGTCATCTTTTTATTTAACACTAATTCATATTTAGCTACATAGGAAATTATTTCTAGCCATTTCCAGTTAATCTTTCAGAGCTCCTACTTGCCCCAAATCATTTTGAGTTCTGGCACCTCACACAGACCATGGCTGCTGGTGGCTTTATAATTTGTACTGTCATTGATAAGGTAATTGTATTCATCACCACAAGCTTTGTGATGCACATCAGACATCATGGATAAATGTTTGATGGTGTGGAATACAGTTTTTTGTGGATTTGAGATTGCTGAAGTTTGTGTAGAGGAGATGGATGAAGAGTGTGGATGGTCTGGCTGAGTTGGATCACTTTTCCAGACTGAAGCAGATTGGCTTATTTTTTGTAAAGGGATGGTTTCTCATGGTGGACCTCATTGAATACTGGAAGATCATCTGTGGGTTGGGTCCCTAGAATGCAGCCAGAGAACCTGACTCCACAACCAAACTTGGAAGGCTGTTCCACAACTGAACACATCAAGCTGAAAAGAATCTCTTCTCAATGTCTGTATTAAGCTAGCATCAAAATGGCCTCAGGTTCTCACATCAGGAGTCTTTCAAAAAAGACCCCCAAGGTCAGCGTGACGTTGACCAACGGAACAAACACATTATCTAGGGGTTGCATGAACATTGAAACACAGAATCTTGCATGACACTTAGTTGTTTCCCACGATGTATTAATTCACAAACTGTGGGGAATATGTAGGAGTCTAGGCAGTTCTGCTTGGCTGGATTCCTACTTTCATGTTGGTCATTCTATCAGTGCTGCTGTTGATGGTTGTTGTTGTAGTGAGTCCCAAAAGGAGGTCAGGGGTGTTCCTTGGGTTCGGTACTTGGTCTTGCGTTGTTCCTGATTATTGTGAATCATCACTAATGGAGTAAGTACTGTCTTTGAAAATCATTTTCTGATTACTATGAGCTGTATCTACAGTATAAGAATGTGAAAGTTTGCTTTTGCTGTTTTTTTCTCTTCTATCAACTCTGAACAGAGTCAGTTCAGTTGCTGCATTCTTGAACTTGAGGTTTAACCCAGATAAGCGTGTTCTTTTTAGGTTGCAGGCTTGCCAAGTTTACTGATGTGAATCTGCTGGCTCTATATATACTGATTATGTAGGATTCTATTGAAGTTGGTTCAGTCCCACAAGAACCTGGGTGTGGTAGTGGACATAAAACTGAAATTTGACCATGTCAGAGGCCCTGAAATGGTAGTGGGGAAGGCTTCAGGATTGGCCAACAACTTGTTGCAATCAACTACTTGCTGTGGTCTTCTCTTCATTGTGTTCTTTGTTGTGTTGCATACCACATCAGACCTATCTTGGATTATTGTTTGTCAGTATGGAGTGTTTGATTTCTTGGAAATTTGAGATTGCATGAGTCCGTGCAGATTAGATGCAATAAGAAGTGTAAATTGTCTGGCTGAATTTGATTGCTTTTCCAGACTGCAGTAGCTTGTCCTATTTTCTTTGAAGGGAAGGTTTTGCAGGACAAACTTTATTGAATAATACTGGAGGATCTTGCCTGGGTTGGACAATGGTGCCAACCTTGGGGCATCTTTAGGAGGGCTCCTGATATGAGATTCCAAGACCATCCATGTATGCATTTGATGCCAGCTTGCAATACTGACGTCAAGACAAGCTCTTTAGAGCATGATGTGTTCAGTTGTTAGTGGAGTTTTGAGATGATACTCTGGTTGAGTTTCTTAAGCCTGGAGCAGGAACATATCCAGTGTTGATCTTGACCTACTGGATCTACCTGCTGGATGCTCCATCTCCTCATGGACATTTCCTGCTGTGAATTGGGTTGCACTGTCATATGTTTGGGGGTATATATTTATATGTATGAATGGTTATAT
>SDVV010013879.1:0-14975 GCA_016164225.1 Gammarus roeselii | reverse complement strand
GGGGTTCTTCTGCAGCGTGTTGGCGTCTTGGCTTTGGATTTGTCTGCTTTTGCTGTGGCGCTGGAGTGGTGGGTTGTGGTGCGTGTTTGTGTGTGTGTTTGTGCCTGTCCTGATGTGTTGCTTCTTTGTTGTACAGTGTGCTGTTCTGGATTTTTATTTTTATTTTTTTTTGTTCTTGTTTCTGTCATGCATGCGGATGGTTCATGTGATAGCCAATAGTGCGCACTAATTCCAGTTCCTATACCTGTGTTAACGTTGCTGTTCTCAGCAGCATACTGGCGCGCATGGCTGTGCTGGCCTCCCCCGGCTCTGCTGCTCCCCACTTGATGTGGTCCTGCTGGAGGGGGCTGCAAAGGTAAGAGAACACATACGATAATACAACAGCAAGGAAGTCACTCTAGGTCCTGTGTGCACAATTTGGTAGGCAACACGAGCAAACATTTGCTGAAAAATATTTGATTTGCACATGGAATCTTGAGATGAAGCACATGTGAAGAGACCTTTCCAAAACATCACACGCAAAGATGGAACATTACATGTAACAAATCTATAAACCATTTGTTGTGCTACAATTTTATGCAGGCTAGTTCTTCAATGATGTGCTGCAGTGGTTAAGAATTGTAGTGCCTATTAGAATTAGTATGCTCTAGAGGAAACATCACGCGCAGAGATGGAACATTCCATGTAAATAAATTGTTAAACTAATTGTTGTGCTACTATTTTAAGCAGGCTAGTTCTTCAATGATTTTATTTACAGTGGTTAGGAATTGTGGTGTCTATTTGAATTGATATGCTTTAGAGGAAAGCATATCGACTAGAAAAACAACAAAATTCCAGAAAGTGTTTGTTTATATATTCACTACATTGTTGGTGAGAATTGAGATGACTTCTCCAAATACCCGCACAAAAAAACGTGGCTTGACACCATTTTACTCTCCATGTGCTGCCTGAACTCCTGTTATCAAATGGAAGATAAATAACTGTGTATGATTAAAGTTTTAAAGTAATGCATCCAAATCCTCCTTGCAGAAATGAGACAAAGTAATTGAAATATGAAATGACAGCATTTCACAGGCATTGCAGAAAGATCAGGTGTTGTAGCTCCCGCAGCATTTTCACTTTAGTGTAAAATACCCTATTCTGGGGTAATCAAGTTCCTCTTAGGGTAGTGTCTAGGGCAGAGCAATTAGAACAGATTTCTAGGGAAATCAAGCCAGTTTTCCATAGCCTAGGGTACAGACTAAGGCAATTTAAAGATGCATGGCTCTTGCAAAAAAAAAAAAAAATGTAAGGCAGGGAATTTTTGTCTTGTTTAACCGTGACGATAAAGCAAGAATGGCATTTTTGGTGATAGGCTGATGAATTTTGCTCAATCTGTACAGTTATAATGTAGCTAAAGGGGAGAAAAGCATCCTTCATGGTGGTCACATGACTTTTGCTAACTCAAAGTTTCCAGATACTTATTTTTCAATCAATGTGACTATTTTAATCCCAAACTGTCAGATCTTTGATAGCCATTGCCTACTGTGGTTGACTGTCCAAGTAGAATTTGCTATTAGAATTGAACTGTGTTGGCTTTGTCTAACTCTGGTAGCTATGAATAAAAGAATTTAACTTTGATAGATTGATCACTGTCTGGACATTTGCTTGAACTGTACTGCTTGTCACTAAATATATGACGTGTTTGTCAGTTATGCCGTGTGTTTGGGCGCAACAATGATTTGTTTCTCAACTAAGCATGTCCCATGCGCTATGATTAGCTGATGCCGACCATATTTCTCAGTGGGCCTCATATCTCCACAAAGATTACACAACAATAGAATTTCAGTTGACAAATTACAGAATTGGATGTTGTTTGGCCAACAGCACATACAGGACTGTAAGTTAGGTACAAACTTGACCATCTCTTGTGGTGAGATTTATGATATTCAGTCCTTGCATATTGAATGAAAAATTAGACTATGCTACGCTGGCTGGCAAATGTCAGAAGTTAATAATTATAATTAGCAATTGGCGCATCTTTGTTTAGACACCTTGCTGTTGGAGATTGGCCAATGGTATTTTGTTGACTTGGCAAGCAAATATCTGACCTCATCAATGCGGGCAACTCCCTAGCCATACTATGAAATGTGGGCTATACACATCAGAAATACTAAATTTCTCAGTTGCCTACTTTTAGAGTTATTTTAAAGTAGAGTCGACCGGGGTGATTCCCGGCGGTCGGCAACACAGAGTGACTCCCTGCACACCTCTTTTGGGCACCAAAATGTCAGAAATGTCACCATTTGACAATGGGACTTGGAAGAGCAGGTCTTTGTAAGTGAGTATCAGCTACTTGTAGAAATTTGATTTGTGCTCAGAATTTATGAAAAATCGCTGAAGTGAAGGTGTGTTTTTCAGGTACCTGATAATTTTGGTTCGGAGATATCAATGTTCCGCAAACTTTGATGTGTATCACCAATTTGATGGTGATACACAAAATATGTTGTAGTTTGTCGCATATGAAGGATTTCAGACAGAAATGTAAGTTTTTGTAGATATATAGAAATATACAGCTGTAGGGAATCACCCCAGGTGAAAAACCTATTGCGGGTGATTCCCCGCATCTATATTGTTGATAAATATCTTAGTTTTTCTTCTATGAAAAGAATATAATTGAATGCAATTTGTCAGTGGAAGTTTATCATTAACAAAATAGAGGGTGGTTCTAAACACAATGTCAGTTTTGTTTGTCAACGAGGTGCTGCAATATTAAACGTACCACACTAATGTCAGGCACGTGTTTACCCTAAAAGATCCCCTCATCAAAAATGGGAAATTTATATGATCTAACCTATCTTTCTAGTGTATGAATACAAATTTAGACTCCTTTTATATTACTACCAAAAATTCTCCTTAAGTTATATAATAACTAAGAAAAAGAGCCAATGTCAGGCTAACACACGTGCCTGCCATATAGCTTGGTACCATTATGACAAGATATTTAGCTACTTCAGTTAAATAGTACACCCAATATTGTCATTGACTGAGTGGAGGCAACATGGTTAAAGTCCAATCCAAGGAAATTTGCTCAACCTAAGTCACAATTTTAAGGCTCAAAAATGCTTCTGTTCTCAAGTCATTGCATTAACTTTCCTAGCCTCTATCACCCATGTGTGGGTGGCTGCTGCTACCATAATTCCCATTATCCATAAATGAGTGCAGGTGACAAAGGAGACAGTTGGCCTAACTTAGCTGTTAGACTGAAGTAGACACAAGCATCTTATACTGATGAAAGAAAAATATAGGAGATATATAAGCTATCAATAATTTTAGTAACAGGCTCTATAGTACTCACTTGGCAAATGCAAAGCTTTCTGCTAGATCTCCTCTGGTTCCATTTGAATGAACTTGATAGAATCTCAGATATGTCCAGGAGACAGCAATACCACATCCAATCATTGTGGCGTAGAGACCTTCTAGCAAGCCGCTAACGTAGAGGAGGACAGCAGTGAGAAACAGCAGCAGTGGCACATGTCTGTTGGTCACTTTTCCAAGAGGTGTCTTTGTGTGGAACAGCACATGATCAGGCATGATCTGCTTGACAGCCACAGACAGCCCTGCAATGTATCCAGCCATTCCATGGATATGAACTTCAAAGAGCACCATGGGATTGGAGGTGCACATGTACAATATGAGGTAAAACAATGTGGAGATGAAAGCAACACAAATGTTGACTAAGAGAAAGAACAGCACCATCTCAAAACTGCCCCAGAGAGGTTCAATGAGTTTGCCACATAATCCTAGTGTGACCAAGTCCACACACACTTGCCATAGTCGAACTTCTAAAAAACAGTGAGTAAACGCTGTCCAAAGCCAAAAAGTTGGCGGCAACAAATAGCCTGGGGTGACACTCAACACGTCTACAGCACTTTCTGAAAATGATAATCCATAGCCTACCAGCACCAGTATGCACACAAACTTCACGAAAAAGCCAGTGTTGCCAATTATTGCGACAAGTGACTGTTTAACTACAGGTAAATTACGAAATACTACAGTAAACGAAGCCATTATCACATGACAACAACATCTATACACAATTAGAGGTCACTGCACCAGATACCGAATTGTAATGCCATGTCAGCTGTGTGATTATTTAGCGAAAAACATTGTCGGGTGACCATTGACATAGCGGGAAAATAATTTCCTGATCGCATATTATGCATTAACTTCGAAAAAGACAGCAATTTTTCTGCAGCATCATCTGATCAAGTGTGCTTGAATTTTAACATATATTTTTTTTTGACGTCTGCATGTAGCGAACAAACCATTTTAATCAACGAAATATCCAGTATTTGGGTATAAACAGTCAATGAGTAGTGCACGCTCACTAGCAGTCAAGTTGCTATGTTGGCTCTACCATAATTTGGAAAATGATTGAATTAATAACAACATTGTGTGCTAAAAGTGTTGTGCAGATCAAAATGTCGTACTGATTTCGTTGGTAATGAGGTAACGGTTCCACATCGCCTGTCATAGTTGTTCCAGACTGACCAGTAATTGGGTAGGATATTTCGCTTGCGTATGCAAAAACATAGATATATGACCCTTCAAAAGGAGTGGTTGCATTCAAGGTAGATCAAACCCTTTCTCATTGGAAGAAAATATTTTTCCCGCAATTCCATCAGTAGTTGTGTTCAACGGAATATGGGTGGGAAGACACGCTTGCTGTATCGGAAAAGACGTCTTGGCCTAGCGCTTAACAAGTCCGGCGATGCAGTGATGGTGTGAGATGTTAACGGGGAACAAAGCGCGACAAGTCTTCGCGGAAACACTAGCTCTACAGCTGGTGCTAGTGGAACATGGCACAAGATCTAGCTTTAGAAAATAACGGATAAATATCAAAGATTTTATTTTGATGAATTACACTGATACATTGATGACAAGTGTGCTACTATACAAAGCGAAAAAACACTGCCCTTTCATGTCCGTCAAACCATACATTCTTATTATAAATTAGGTAAAGCGAACTATGAAGCATAGAATATCCATCAAACATGGTACATGTTTCTTGTCGAATACAGTACCTATCGGACAGTGTAAGTAGGAAGAGTATGGGAGGAAATTTTGGCAATGGTGAATCAATAACAAACAAATAAACAATACTTTTCCCCAGAGGAATTTATATCTATAATTTTTGGCAACGGTATTACATCTGGACAGCTTTTTAATCGATACCATTAGATGTAACGAAAAACAATAACATCATATTGTGTTAATCTTTTATCGTTCACGAATTTTATTTCACTACTGTACAGTGGTGGACAAAAACTCGTTAATGATTTAAGACTATCAAAAAATGGCATGATCAAAATCCCAATCAAATTCAAATAATCATTAAAATGTCAAGTTGGTTTTCTTCAGTATTAATTAACGAACAATGAACGTTCACTACCGTTCCGAGCGAACGAGGAAGGTATACACCATCCCAAACGTTATAAACTAAACCTGTCGCACAGCTATCAAAAGAAAAATCCTACGACTAACTGATTTGCTTTCTGTCAATAACACGGTGGGAGGAATGTAAAGGTTTGGTGAAGTTGGTAATATATATGTATTGATTATACGCAAGTGCCCATTGACAAACCAAGTTGTTAATAGTAATGAGCTTCTGTGAGCGATAGTAATCCAAGTAAACACGGTGCTTTCACTTTCTGGGCACAATCTGACACCAAATTATGCTATCCTTTTTTACAAATGAGGTCGAGAATTATGGGCAAGCACCAAAAAACAGACACAAGGCCAAAGACAAGACGAAGGTAAGTAAAATGCTTGGTCCCAACTTAACTGAATGAAGATATCCAAGGTAATATAGAAGGAGAAAAGAAAGGAGATAGGAAAGTCGGCAAGAAAATCTTGGTGGCGTTGTTAAATTCCGGTTATCTTTGGGGGACCTTTTTTTAGAATTTGGTAAGATCCAGTTGAGAATTCGGTTTTCATCTCTCCTGATGAGGTTTACGTACTATGGAGATAGTGTCCCCTTGTGTCCTTGGTTGCACCAGGCTGAAAGGCTGCACATAAAATATTCTTGGCCAAAAAAAGGGTGCCACATGGGAGATAATCACATATTATTCTGCCTGCCGCATACAGGCAGACAGATTGGGTGCATGGAATAAAACAAATTAGATATCACAATGAGAATATCACAAGAAAAAAAACATACCACTAAGGGTGTAGCTACCAGGAATAAAAAAACAGAAGTCTTAAGCTACATAATGCATGAATCTTACCGGCCTTGATATTATGTTCATGTCCCAGAATATGCATTCTGAATGTATTATAGTTGCAAGAGAGATGTCAACATTTAAAAAATGTTATTCACACTATATAGGCACTATATAGCTATATATATCCATAAATAGGCATGAATCAAGGTAGGGTGTTACTCAGATCTAAAGATTGCTATCATGTTAGCATAATTGAGAATCTTGTTATGGCATTTGGCAGAGGAATTCCCCATAGCTAGCTGCTATGCCTTTGAATACAGTTGAAATCTTGCATCCATGTATTTACAATAGTGTCTTGCTGCAGAAATCTGCAACTGTATTTATCAGTCTGCTCTACACTGGGGATAGCACATATTAAACAATGTTACTCTCACCTGTCTTTTGCGGGGCAAAAACACAGGAAAGCCTTGTATCACGATGCCCTGGCCAAGGTAAATCTAGGCACACACTATCTATATGTATATCCTGCAACAGAGGATATTTAGTCGGCTGGTGTCTTCCCGTGTATGTATGCAAGTATATAATAAACTACTGCCACGAGAACTATGTTCTTGTCCCTGTCTACGAAGAGTCTAGAAAAACCCCGCTCAGCTTGTTGTCCGGAAGGCGTTGTTGCCATATTTGTGTTGTCAAGGTATTTCTCTGAATCATTTATTCCTTTTGATGCACATTCCATGGCTTTTTGTGCGTGAGTATTCATATTTATTCAACCAAATAAATATTTGTTGCACTGACATTATGGTTGGAAGCAGTTTGTATTAGCTGAACGGAAATGTTGTCGCTACCTACAGAGAGATGCAACAATGAGATCAAAAGATGCGATTGCTTAATAGTAATACGTGCTTGTGATGCACGCATAATGTGTTTAGTGGTATTAGGATAATGTAGGGTCAATTAAGGACCTCTACATCACTCCCCATTTAGACTGCAGCCAGGGATGCAGTATTGTTTTCTTCCCTGCTTGGCTGACGTCCAAATACGCAGCGTTAGCTACATGTCTAGGCGGTCTGGTGCTCTTACTGCTCTGCCAGACCTGGTGGTTTGAGTGAACAACCTGACTTAAGGTTGTGGGTTTATTTGTACTCGTCGTCCTGTGAGGGCTTGCGGTGGTAAATTTGCTGGTTGTCTGGTAGTCTGGGTTCGTGGCGCATGCCGGTCCTCTGAACGTGCTGCGCCTGGTGTGGGAACTCGGTCTGGGCCTGGTGTGGTTGACGGAACGTTTCCGATTTTTATCCTGACATGTGAATGTCTTTTGGAGAAAACGTCGTCTATGCCATGGGCCGCTTTCAAACGAGAGACATGGACATTGTCGGTTTTGCCTCTTCGCTTGATGGTGTAGTGTGTCGGTGTTTGTTAAACTACCTCAAACAGTCCTTCGTAGGGTGCTTCCAGGGGGCGCCGTACTCTGTCGATGCGGACAAAGACGTGCTCGCTGTTTTGAGTTTGGGGTTGAGATGCCCCTCTGCTGGTTGAATTGGTCGGGACTGCGCCGGACCAACTTCATTCATGAAGCTTTGGACTCTCTGGTTGTACTCGGTGATGTCGGTCAGTGCAAGATTGCGGTTTCTGACCAACAGATCGCATGTAAGTCGCAAATTTACTCCAACGTGAGTTCTGCGACTGTGTAGTCGATTTCCTCTTTTACTGCGGTTCACATGCTTAGGAGAATGAGTGGAAGTTTTTCCACCCAGTGGTGAGGATCTGCTTGTGTTTTTAATGCATCCTTGACTCGGCGGTGGAGTCATTCGATCAGGTATTGGCCCGAGGGTGGTAAGCAGTGGTCCTGATTCGCACCGAACCAAGGGTTTCCATGAGACTGGTCCATAATGCTGATTCAAACTGTTCAAACTGAGGACCGCGGTCTATGGTGATGCTGATGGGGCAACCATAGCGTGTGATCCACGTGGCAAGGAAAGCTTTGCTGACTGTTTCTGCTCGTGCATCTTTGATGGGACAGATTTCAGGCCACCGGGTATGTCTATCAATCATGGTGAGTAGGTATTCGTACCCCTCATTGTGAGGTAAGGGTCCCACGAGATCGAGATGTACCTGCGCAAACTTTCCTCCTTCTGGTGGAAGGGTTTGTGATGGAACAAAGTTGTGACGACTTATTTTGTCTGTTTGACAGTTTGTGCACTGCTCACACCATTGCCGGATGTCTCTCTTCATGACTGGCCACACATAACGCGTGGCACGTTGCTGCACTGTGGCACGCTTCCCAGGATGGCTATGTTGTGCACCTAGTGGAAGAATTCCTTGCGCATTGTCTGTGGAATGTAAGGTCGGCACACATTGTCATGTATGTGCATGTAAATTCCATCAACTTGTTGTAGGCGAATGGTTAAATCTTTGTCTTCGAGTAGTGCTTTCAACTTTTGGTCTTGAAGTTGTTCCGCGCAAAAACGTTCTTCATCACTGTCCGTGAATATTGCTGTGAGAAGGTAATCACAATCCTCATCGTTCGGTTCAGGAAGCAGTTGCATGACTGGTTCCTCTTGATCAGGACATCATGACAAGGCGTCTGCAACTTGATTCTTTTCTCCAGCAATGTGCCGGATAACAGTTGTGAACTGACTGATGTAGGAGAGTTGGCGGTTCTCCCATGGGATGTCTCGTTCCTGTCGTTTGTGAAGTGCACCAATCAATGGTTTAAGATCGGTGATGATGGCAAAGTCTATGACTACGATGAAGTAGCAGAAGTGCTTAACTTATAGATAAGCTGCGAGCAATTCTCGACCACAGGTGGAGTATTTCCTTTCCCTTGGCTGTAGTTTGTTGCTGAAGAAAGCAAGCGGTCTCCATTCCTTGTCTTGGAGCTGCTGTAGCATTGCTCACACTGTGGTATTGGAAGCATTCACTGCAATTGCAGTTGGTGCATCAGGCAATGGGTGATGAAGCATTGTTGCTTGAGCTAGTGCTGCTTTTGCATCTTCAAATGCCTGGTTTGCTTCTGGGTTCCACGCAATTTTTTCATTCTTCCTGGGTTTCCCCGAAAGAAGTGTATTAAGTGGTGCAATGACTGAGGCAATGTCATGCAAGAATCTGTTGTAAAACTGTATCATCCCACAGATTGTTCGGAGCGTTCTGAAGAACACGGGCTTCTCAAAATCGTTGATAGCCTTGACCTTTTCGGGCAACGGCAAAATTCCATGTGAAGTTATTCTGTGTCCAAGAAAGTCCACTTCGGGTCGTCCAAATTCACTTTTGAGCGGGTGAATGACTAGTCCATGAGCTGTTAGTCTGGTGAAAAATTCTTCAAGGTCCAGGAGATGTTCAGTCTCATTTGAGCTGGCAACTAGTATGTCGTCAACGTAATTGAAGTTCGTGATTGGGCGTCCTGCGACGGATATGTCACGGAGGACTGTGTCAAGGAATCGTTGAAATGTTTGAGCTGCACCGCTGAGGCCATAAGGCATGCGCGTGAACTCAAAAGATCCAAAAGGTGTGGTGATAGCCGTTTTGGGTATGCTTTCCTTGTCCATGGGGATTTGGAAGTAGGCACTGGCCAGGTCAACCTCTGAGAAGATGGTTTTTCCTGCCAGTTGGGCTGAAAAGTCTTGCAGGTGTTTTAGGGGGTAGCTATCGCGTACTGTCTGGAAATTAACACTCCTGTAGTCTCCGCCCAATCTCCAGCCAACCTTCTTGGGTACCACATGTAATGGTGAGGCCCAAGGGCTTTTACTGGGTCGGATGATCCCATCCTGCAGCATTCCTTTTATGGCTTCTTTTGCCGAGTCTGCGACTTTATGATTAGGTCGCCTGGGGCGCACGAATACTGGTTGTCCCGTTGTTGTGATGATGTGTCTCACATCATGCTTAGGATTTGTCAATGCAGTGTTAGGCATTGTGATGATTTTATGTTTCTGTAATAATTTTCTATAGCAGTCTGGGTCGTCTTCTAGGGTGTTGAGTGTTGCACCGGCTAAAGCCAGACCTGCGGAGGCAGTCAGGCTCGTGCAGGTGTCCATGAGCCGCCTGTTATGTAGGTCCACCACAAGCTTGTGGTGGGCAAGCAAGTCAGCACCGATAATTGGTTGGTCAACCTGGGCTATGATGAATGGCCAAGTTATATCCTTTCGCAAGCCAATGTTGAGGGTCATCAGCCGCTTACCATAGATGGGTGAGCGGGACCCATTGGCAGCGCGAAGGTTGCTAACTTCCTCATTTCTGAGGTCGGTTGCTTGAGGTGGAATGACAAGACAGCAGCACCTGTGTCTATTAAGAAGGTGAACTTGCTTTTCTGTTCGTTATGGTTAGGAGACGAGTCTTCTTGAGGGTTATTGCCTTGAAGGTGCTCGTGTTGTCATCACGGGATATCAGTTTCCCTCCTGGTTGTTGAAAAGGTTGCTCATGTCCCATGGTATTGTGCATCTACGAGCATTTGTGCCAAAGCGCCCATGGAAATTACAACGCGTTCTGTTTTCTGCAGAAGGTTCACGTCGGTGGGAAGTGCTTCTTCCTCTATTTCGATTGTTGTTGTAATGTGGTCGTTGTTCCAGCTTTTGCAGTCTGGTCAGGAATGATTGTTGTTCTTTATTAATTTTGTCTTCCAGGTTGTGGATTGTTCTCTCCAGGTGGTCAATTCTTTTCAGAAAAGGGTCTTTTTCCTGTGTAAGTGCTCCACTTTTGAAATCCATTTCTGACATTCGTGAGGTCAGAGCATTGATAGTTAGAGTGGTGTCACTGTGCATAGCTGTGTTGTGTTGTGACTGCGGTGTGGATGTTGGCTGAACACTGCTGATTTTGTTTACTGGAATGTTTGACTCCGGGTATTCAGTTAGTATTTTATCTGTTGCCTCCACAGTGTCAGTTAGGGTTGTCTTATAGTTGACCAATAGTGCATATTTGTTGTTGGTTGGTATTTCCCTCATGAGAATTTCTTTCAAGAACGGGCTGTTGTGGTGTGCAACGGATTCCGTGTCACTACCAAGAAGATATCGAAGATGGGCCAGGAACTGTGCCGTTGTGCGGGTTCCTCGTCGTTCTTTTTCCAGATTTTTTCTTATGCGAGCTGATTCCGGTAGTGTGTTTAAGGAAGTAATTTTGACTTTAATTTGTGGGTAACAGCTGTCTCCTTCTTTCATGACTATGTCCTGGAGTGATAACCTCAATTGTGGTGGTAGGGCTTTGAGCGTCAACCGGACTTTGGTTTGGTCATCTGTGATGGCAAGTGCTTTGAAGTCGGCTTCTAGCAAGTAAAACCAGAAAGCTGATGCTTCAGGCATGTATGGTGTGACATTAAACTCCTTGTTTGCAGCTATGCTGTTGGAAGTTGATGGATTTCCTATAATAAGGTTGTCGTCAGGGTTCCCGTCCTCCACCATGTTGATTGTGTGGGCTTGGTTTGCGATGATCTTGTTTTCAAGTTGTGAATCTGTTAACCGACTGGTAATAATTATTTCTAATTGCAATGTCTGTTGTCAATGCGGAATGTGTACCAAGGTGTGGAATATAAATTGTTTTTGTTGAGAGATTGAGATAAATTTAATTCCTATGTGTGCTGTGAGATTGCAATTCCTCAAAGTTCTTTACACTGAGGCAAGGTTGCATCACTTAATTGTTGTTGAGCACGAGATTTTGACACCAAGGTTGTCACAAAAATTGGGAATTAAAATGGGTATCTAATTTGCTTGGGTGTGTGTTGTGAATACACCAGCAGGTCACTTGCGCAGTGGCTTTGAATCTGCTGACACCAAGTTGGTACAAGAATTTTATCAAAATCACAGAATTGTGATGTTACATACACAAGAAAGTATCTTTTTTTTTTAAACACGAAACAAATTTGATTAGTTGCCGAGTTAATTATTAAAATTAGCACCTTACTCTGCAGTAGTTGGAGTCAATGACAATTTTTTTAATCTATGTCTGCTTTTCTACCTCAAGTCCTCTAGAGTCTGTGTTATTTCCCTCATGCAGTTTCACTTCCTACACCCAGTCTGCCTGTCTGTCGACCTTGATCTGTTTTTGGTGCAGGTCACTAGTTTGGTGAAGTTGGTAATATGTATGTATTGATTATGGGCAAGTGCCCATTGACAAACCAAGTTGTTAATAGTAATGAGCTTCTGTGAGCGATAATAATTCAAGTAAACACGGTGCTTTCACTTTCAAGGCACAATCTGACTCCAAGTTATGCTATCATTTTTTACAAATGAGGTTGAGTATTATGGGCAAGCACCAGAAAACAGACACAAGGACAAAGACAAGACGAATGTAAGTAAAATCTTTGGTATTGATCCCAACTTAACTGAATGAAGATATCCAAGGTAATATAGAAGGAGAAAAGAAAGGAGATAGGAAAGCCGGCAAGAAAATCTTGGTGGCGTTGTTTAATTCCGGTTATCTTTGGGGGACCTATTTTTTGGAACTTGGTAAGATCCAGTCGAGAATTCGATTTTCTTCTCGCCTGATGAGGTTCACGTACTATGGAGATAGTGTCCCCTTGTGTCCTTGGTTGCAGCAAGCTGAAAGGCTGCACATAAATATTCTTGGCTAAAAAAAGGGTGCCACATGGGAGATAATCACATATCATTCTGCCTGCCTCATACAGGCAGACAGATTGGGTGCAAGGAATAAAACAAATTAGATATCACAATAAGAATATCACAAGAAATAAATATCATACCACTAAGGGTGTAGCTACCAGGAATAAAAAAAATGGAAGTCCTAAGCTCCATAATGCATTAATCTTACTGGCCTTGATATTATGTTCATGTCCTAGAATATGCATTCTGGATGTATTATAGTTGCAAGAGAGATGTCAACTTTTTAAAAACGTTATCCACACTATATAGGCACTATATAGCTAATTATATCTATAAATAGGCATGGATCAAGGTAGGGTGCTACTCAGATCTAAAGATTGCTATCATGTTAGCATAATTGAGAACCTTGTTATGGCATTTGGCAGAGGAATTCCCCATAGCTAGCTGCTATGCCTTTGAATACAGTTGAAATCTTGCATCCAGGTATTTACAATAGTTTGCGATATATTGCCATGATGGAGAAAGAAAGCATTCGTTGTGTCATTTGC
This sequence comes from Gammarus roeselii, assembly GCA_016164225.1. Taxonomy (NCBI): domain Eukaryota; kingdom Metazoa; phylum Arthropoda; class Malacostraca; order Amphipoda; family Gammaridae; genus Gammarus; species Gammarus roeselii. The sequence goes on along the minus strand of SDVV010013879.1, from coordinate 1,679 downwards.
TTACGGAGATTTGTCATTGTACGTAACACTCGTCGTTCTGCTTCATTGCCCGAGGTTCCTCTTGATTCTGTTAGGTGTAGAATTTCGCAGTTGGTTAGAATTTGTGTCCCATCAGCTGTTTCCCTATGGAATTTGTTGAATGGCTCTGTATTTGTTGGTGGTGCAATTGGCTTCTTTACGTCCAGAGTCATTTGTGTTTTCTTCTCCTAGATTGTTTAATTTTTATACTTCTTCAGCTTTCTTTATTCTTCGCCTTTATTCCTGCTGGTTGGATGGTATGGGGTTCTGTTGACTTTTAAGAGCGCATTCTACAGCCATATTCTCGTTCTGTTTTTTTAATAAGAATTGCAGAAAATGGAGCACATGTTTATGTAACAGTAATTTTCATACAGATCAAAACAACGGATCGTCTTCTCAAAATGAAGAACTTGCAATGGCATAATTCCATAATTCTGGTTCACGTACCTCAGTTTCATAAAAGGCTTGAAATGAAAATAAATTCATCCATCATAAAATAACGATTACCTTTACTTAAAAAAAAAACGTATTCCGCCGTAAATAAAATAAACCTTTATTGATGTGGCAGGATTTGTTCAAGTAATGTAGTTGCATTGTCAACACAGGAATGTTAAACTCGGTCTACGATGATAAATAATGCTTCCTGGGAGCTGCTTTGCCGTTATCACGTCTGAGGTACAGGGAGCGTGGGTGGGCCTGGCACCTTTTCATAGTCGAGCCAATTGCGAGTGCGGGAGAGAAAAACCTATAACTTAGCGACCTGGATAGGGAATCATGAGGATAGGGAGTCAAGCGGATGTGGAGTCAAGCGGATGTGGAGTCAACTTTATACAGCTGTGTGGATGAATGAAACGCTCTGTGAATGGGCGGTTCGCGGAAGTCATCTGTTGTTGACTTGAGTCCTTGTGCTCTGAAGTTAGTATCATCCTAAAATGAAACTGTGAACTTCACTCAATACTTCGAGTGAATGGACTCAACATAACACTAGAATAATTGAAGAAGGGTGTGTAGTGGGACGTTCCATTTTGAGGCAGTAATACTGAAATATTTTAAGATGTGTTCCAACAACCACAACATTGTACTCTGTAAGACGCAACCCAACAAGATTCGAGACAGAAGTCCGAGGAGCTATTTATAAGGTCCACGGCGGCGTCACATCCGTTAGTTTATCATCTGGTGTAACGGTACCGTGGACCTTCACATAAGGTTCCTGAGTGCAGTGGCGCATGATCGTTTAAACATAATACAAATTATTCAAGAAGACACTGGAAATATTCTAAGGTTATAACCTGATCAATGATCTCATGTTTATTCAGCTGAAAAAAACCTTGGCATAAATTTTTTTTCTCGTAATTGTATGATAGCTTGCTTCACCCATATTGAAGGGGCTCTGACTTTCGAATCAACAAAATATGTTGTCATTTTTGATCGACAGAACAGTGTCCACTAAACAACGTGACAGTTATTTTGAGCGTAAAAAATAATCCATTCGCTGTTGTGAAGGAAAATAATAATAACCGTGTAAAGAAAACCGGGCGAATGAAGTTTAGCCTAAGAAGAAGAAGGCAAGTATGGATTTGAGAAACATTTTCATGGCCGCCTACGGCTGTCAAGTTTTTCTGATTCCGTGAGTGAGTGAAGTTTTCTGCGCAAATTGTTTC
>SDVV010013878.1:0-14975 GCA_016164225.1 Gammarus roeselii | reverse complement strand
GGCTCGTCGCGACCAACTCGACTCGCCTCAATATGTTTCGACTGATCTCGACGCACCTCGACCAGCCTCGACGCGACCCTCGCCCTCTGCGCCAGCAATCCGCGGACTGTAATTGTTAATTGTTCTACTCATGCATCTCACAAACATTTTTCAGTGTATCGGTTTTACAGCGCTGGGAGGGGGGAGCAGAGGTTCCAGGATTCAGAGGAGCTTCTAAAGGGTCCCACAGTTTCTAAAGAGGTTCCTAAAGGGTGTCCCAAGGGGCCCCAGAAAGGTCCAAGTGGACCCCCCCAAATCCACCTGGTCTCCCAAGTCCCCCGGGTTCCCAAAACCCTGAGTCTCAGAGTCCCGCGTGTCCCACGAAAACCTCCCCTCCCTGGGTCACCTTGTCTCAACCATCCTCGATAGATATAATAATAATAACAAATTTAAAATTTATCACCATAAAAAAAGGGCAGAGAAATATAATAGAGCCCAAGCAAGAAGAAATAATAAAATACTAAAATAAAGTGTTAATGATCTATAAAATGAATAGTCATCCATCCACCCCAATGCGAAGTAGATGCAGCGTAGATTACGAACAGGTTAAACGCAGACTTCGAGTAGCTCCAACATAGATATAGATCAAGTCCGACACAGACACAGAGTTGATCTAACACAGACACAAAGTAGGTCCAACGTTGATACAGGGTAGATTTTAACGCATAGTTACCGCGTAGGTTCGACGTGGGCACAGAGTAGGTTCAACGCAGATACCGAGTAGGTCTCGGCGCTATTTTTTTGTTTTTGTTTTTCCTCAAGTATTATGGGGATGGAGTGGGGTGGTAGAGGGGTCTCGGGTCCCAGAAGAGCCCGACGAATCCCGGAAGGTCCCCCAAATCCCCCGAGCTCCCCGGGTCCCCTCGTCTTAGCTCATCTCGGCTTGTCTCGAATCACCTCGGACAGTCTCGGCTCGTCGCGCGACAAACTCGACAAACCTCACCATGCTTGGGCTGATCTCGACGCACCTCGACCTGCCTCAACGAGACCCTCGCCACCTGCGCCAGCAATCCGCGGACTGCAACGGTGAACCTTTCCACTCAAGCACTTCACATATATACATTTTTCTGTCTAACACAGATACAAAGTAGGTTCAACTTGGATACAGATTAGGTTTGACGCATAGTTACCGAACATGTTCAACGTAGATACAGAGGTCTCTGCGCTAAAAAAAATCCACTCAAGCATTTTGGAGTTGGAGTGGGGTTGCAGAGGTGTCTCGGGTCCCAAAAGAGCCCGACGAATCCAGGAAGGCCCCCCAAATCCTCCGAGCTCCCCGGGTCCCCTCGTCTCAGCTCATCTTGGCTGGTTTCGAATCACCTCGGACAGTCACGACTCGTTGCGCGACCAACTCGACTCGCCTCAACATGTTTGACTGATCTCTACGCACCACGACCAGCCTCGACGCAACCCTTGCCTTCTGCGCCAGTAATCCGTGGACTGCAATGGTTACCTGTTCTACTCAAGCATTTCACATAAATAAATTTTTCTGTGTATGGGTTTTACAGCGTGGGGAGGGGGAGCCAGGGGTGCCAGGGTTCAGAGGGGCCTCAAACGGGTCCCAAAGTTTCTCAAGGGGGTCCCTAAGGGTCCTAAGGGAGTCCCAAAGAGCCCCAGAAGGGTCCAAGTGGATCCACCTAAATCCTTCTAGTTTTCCGAGTCCCCCGGGTTCCCGAAACCCCCGGGTCCCTCAAGTCCTCCGGGCCCCACGAGCACCCCCCCACTCCCGGGTCACCTAGTCTCGGTTCGTCTGGACTCATCGCCCCACCAGTCGACTAGTCTCCACTCGCCTCAGCCTGCCTCGACTCGCCTCGTCCCCTCCACGTACAGTGCCGTTCAAGACTTTCGCTCTCTAAGATCACGTAAACAGTATTTCATAATTTAGCCATCAAAAACGCCTAGCTGTGCTCGGGTATTTAGTAGGCGCCCAGGGAGAGCGCAAATTCTCCCACCGTGGGTTGGACTAGACTAACTAACACACCACATAATCCACCTAGGGCTCCTGCGGGCGTCTAACGATACATAATTTTATAATCAATACAAAATAGATCACCATGAAAAAAGGGCGGAGAAAAATGATTGAGCCCAAGCAAGAAGGAATAATAAAATACTAAACAGTGTTAATGATCTATAAAATAAATAATTATCCATCATTTATTCAGGTAAGACTCAGACGAAACGAATCCTTGTCTCCAATCATTTAGAACTTCAAGAGTAATATGTACGCACGCTAGTGTGCACAGGTATCATCAATGGGACTGGTACAAGGTTCACGGCTATACGGACAAAGTCAGCTCCGACAGCAACGCAACAATGTTTAAAGCTACGCGGTCTAGTTTAGTAGAGCTAAACAATTTATTCAGGTAAGATAGAGACTCGGACGAAACGAATCCCCACCTCCAACCACTCAAAACTACAAGCGTAATTTGCACGCGCGTCAGTGCTCACAGATGGTGTCGTCGAAATTGTTTCAAGGTCTAAGGCTTCACGGTCCAGGTCAACCCCAGAAACTACCTATGGTCCGTACACGCACGAGCAAGCACAGACTGAAGAAAAAACACTCATTCACAAATGTACTAACAGGAACTCCCGCATAAATACACTAGCATTATTATAAATGTTAAAATTATGGATCGTGTAAAAGAAAGTAAGGGCAGGTTCGTCATGGGCAGAAAAACTGCTCAGATTATTGATTTCGCACTTATTGTTTAAGGGGATAGGGTGGGGAGGGGGGCAGAGGTCTCCTGGGTTCCCAAAAAGCCCGATGAATCCCGTAGGGTAACCCAAGTTCCCCGGATCTTCCCGAGCTCCCCGGGTCCTCCGACACCCCTCGTCTCAGCTCACCTCGGCTTGTTTCGAATCATTTCGGCCAGTCTCGACACGTTTTGACTAATCTCGTCCAGCTTTGCCGCGGCTCTCCCCTTTGCGCTAGTAATCCTGCGGGCTGTAATAACAAAATTTTTTACTCAAGCATTTTAGGGTTAGAGCGGGGAGGGGGGGGGCAGAAGTTCCTTGGGGTCCAAAAAGAGCCCAATGAGCCCCGGAGCGTCGTAACCCAAGTTCACCGGGTCCCCAGAGCTCCCCGGATCCCTCGAGTCCCCTCGTCTCTGCTCATCTCGGCTTGTCTCAAATCATTTCGGACAGTTTCGGTTTGTCGCAACTAACTCGACTTGCCTCAACATGTTTCGATTGATTCCGACGCACCTCGACCAGCCTCGTAGTAGTAGTAGTAGTAGTTGCTTCCATTTTTCACCAGAGTCCCAACGCGAAGTTAATGCAGACTCCCCCGTAGGACAATTGAAAAGTGGCAGAGTAGGTCAGCGTAGATTACGAGTAAGGTCAACGTAGATCACGAGTAGGTTTACCGTAGTTACAGAGTAGGTTTACCGTAGTTACAGAGTAGGTTTACCGTAGTTACAGAGTAGGTTTACCGTAGTTACAGAGTAGGTTTACCGCAGTTACAGAGTAGGTTTACCGCAGTTACAAAGTAAGTTTACCGCAGTTACAAAATAGGTTTACCGTAGTTACAGAGTAGGTTTACCGTAGTTACAGAGTAGGTTTACCGTAGTTACAGAGTAGGCTTACCGTAGTTACATAGTAGATTTACCGTAGATGCAAAGCAGGTGCAACGTAGATGCAGAGTAGGTTCAACGTAGATACCGAATAGGTAGTAGTAGATACCGAATAAGTTTAGCGTAGATTCAGAGTAGGTTTAATGTAGATTCAGAGTAGATTTACAGTTGATTCAGAGTAGGTTTAAGGTAGATTCAGAGTAGGTTCAACGTAGATTTAGAGTAGGTTTAACGTAGATACTGAGTCGGTTTACCGAAGATTTGGAAGGCTAAGAAGGGTCCAAGTGGGTCCCCCTAAACCCTCCTGGTCTTACAAGTCCCCCGGGTTCCCGAAACCCAGAATCCCCAGAGTCCCTCGGGTCCCACGAGTACCCCCCTTCCTTGGGTCACCTTGCCTCAACCGACCTCGATATATATATATATATATATATAATAACAAATGCAGAATTTATCACTATGAAGAAGGGCAGAGAAAAATAATAGAGCCCACGAAATATAAATACTAAAATAAAGTGTTAATGATCTATAAAATGAATAAAATGAATAAAATTATTAAAATGAATAATCATCGATCCACCCCAATTAACATTATGTACTATCAGTTACGTATCAAGAGTTGATTGGATTGTATTTGAGAGTTACTTCCACGGGAGCCTCAACGTGAGTCATAATAGACTCTCCCGTAGGGCTCGACGATGGTGGATTCCAGTAGGCTCGCCCGCCTCTGCGTGCGAGAAAAACAACGTTGGCAAGGTTAGAACATTTTGAAAAATTCAGTCGTTCAGACGCAAGCTGGTGCGGACAAAAAAAAAATTAAAACGAACGTATCTCCGCTTTCAATCATTTACAACTTCATGAGTAATATGTATGCACGCCAGTGCGTAGAAGTAGTATTGTCGAGATTGCTACAAGGTTTACGGCAACACGGACAACGGAAGCTCCGACAGAAGCGCAACACAATGTTTACAGCTACAAGGATTAGTTCGGTTACAGTAAAATTCCTTTATTCAGGTAAGATAACGACTCCGACAAAACAAATCCCCGCCTCCGTAGCCTCAAGACCTTAAGAGTAATATGTACGCACGCCAGTGCGCACAGATATATCGTCGAAACTGGTACATGGTCCACGGCTTCACGGATCAGATCAACTCCAACCGCATCGCACCACAAGGCTTATGGTTATGCGGTAAATTTGATTTGAGCCTCATTTCCACCAGAGAGTCAACGGGAGTCATAATATGCTCCCCCGTAGGGCTCGATGATCATCGATTCCAGTAGGCTCGCACGCCTAAGTGTGCGAGGAAAGACAAAACAACGCTTTCAACGTTAGAAAAAAAGTGAGAATTTTAGCAACGTCAGACGCACGCTTGTGTTCAAAAGAAAAAACGCATATTCGAAACGGGCCTCCGCTTCCAATCCTTTAAAACTTAAAGATTGATATGTACGCACCCTAGTGCGTACAGGTAGCATCGTCGAGATTAGTACAAGGTCAGTGGCTACACGGGCAAATTCAGCTCCGACAGCGACGCAACACAATATTTACAGCTACGCGGTCTAGTTGTATAAATACAATTGATTTATTTAGGGAAGACAAAGACTCAGATGAAACGAAACGAATCCTCGCCTTCAATCCCTCAGAACCTCATGAGTTATATGTCCATACGCCAGTGCGCACAGATAGTATCGTCGAAATTGGTACAAGGTTTACGGCTACTCGGACAAAGTTAGCTCAGACAGCAACGCAACACAATAGTTACAGCTACTCGATCCGGTTGTATTGATACAATATATTTACTCAGGCAAGCTAAAGACTCGGATGAAACGAAACGAATTCTCGCCTCAAACCCCTCAGAACTTCATGATTAATATGTCCATACGTCAGTGCGCACAGATAATATCGTCGAAATTGGTACAAGATTCACGGCTACACAGACTAAGTCAGCTCCGACAGCAACGCAACACAATGTTTACAGCTACGCGGCCAATTTGATTTTTAGTACAATTTATTTATTCAGGCAAGATAATGACTCAGACGAACGAATCCCCGCCTCCAACCACTCAGAACTCCAATGATAACATGCACGGGCGACAGTGCGCACATACAGCATCGTCGAAATTGGTACAAGGTCTATGGCTTCAGGGATTAGATAGACTACAACCGCAACGCGTCACGCGGTTTTATAGCTGCGCAGTCCAGGTTAACCCCAGAAGCTGCATATGGTTCGTGCACGCGCGAGCGAGCACAGACTGAAGAAAAAAAAACATTCACAAAATCACAAACACAAACTCCCGAACAAATACTCCAGCGTTATAATATTGTGGATCGTGAAAAAGAAAGTAAGAGCAGGTTCGTCATAGGCAGAAAAACTGCTCAGATTATTGATTTCGCACAGATTGTTTGAGGGGATAGGGCGGGCGGGGGGGGGCATAGGTCCCTTGGGTCGCAAAAGAGCCCGATGAATCCCGGAGGGTGACCCATGTCCCTCGGGTCTTCCCGAGATCCCAGAGTCCCCCGAGACCCCTCGCCTCAGCTCATCTCGGTTTGTCTCTAATCATTTTGGCCAGTTTTAGCTTGTCGCGACCAACTAGACTCGCCTCAACATGTTTCGACTGATCTCGACGCACCTCGACCAACCTCGACGCGACCCTCGCCCTCTGCGCCAGCAATCCGCTGACTGTAATGGTTAATTGTTCTACTCAGGCATCTCACATAAACATGTTCCTGTGTATGTGTTTTACAGTACTTGGAGGAGGGAGCAGAGGTTCCAGAATTCAGAGAAGCCTCTAATTTTTTTGATTTATTATTTGCTTTCATGTTCCACCGGAGTCCCAACGCGAGGTTAATGCAGACTCCCCCGTAGGGCAGTGGAAGCCTCTAAAGGGTCCGGCAGTTCCTCAAAACGGTCCTAAAGGGTCTCAAGGGTGTCCCAAAGGGCCCCAGAAAGGTCAAAGTGGATCCCCCAAATCCACCTGGTCTCCCAAGTCCCCTGGTTTCTCGAAACCCCAGGTCCCCGGGTCCCCGAATCCCGCGGGTCCCACGAAAACCTCCCCTTCCTGGGTCACCTTGTCTCAACCAACCTCGATACATATAATAATAATGACCAATTCAAAATTTATCACCATGAAAAAAGGGCAGAGAAAAATAATAGAGCCAAAGCAAGAAGAATTTGTTGTTATTTGCTTCAATGTTCCACCGGAGTCACAACACGAAGTTAATGCTGACTCCCCCGTAGGGCGGTAAGCAAGAAGAAATAACGAAATACTAAAATAAAGTGTTAATGATCTATAAAACTAATAATCATCCATCCACCCCAATATGCGGTAAAGGTCAACAACAGAAATTACATATGGTATGCGCACGCGCGAGCAAGAACGGAGTGAAAAACCACGTATTTACAAAATCACAAACAGGAACCCTCGCACGAATACATTAACATTATTTATCATGACAAAATTGGGGATCGTGAAGAGGAAAGAAAGGACTGGTTCATCATGGGCTGAAAAACTTTCAGATAACTGACATCACACCTATTCTTTAGGGGGTTAGGGGGGGCAGAGGTCACTCGGGTTCCAAAGGAGCCCGATGGGTCCCGGAGGGTTACCCAATTCCCCAGAGCTCCCCACGTCTCTGCTCATCTCTGCTTGTCTCGACTCTTTGCGCCCAACTCGACTTGTCTCGACGAGTTTCGACTGATCTCGACGCACCTCGACCAGCCTTGACGCGGCTCTCTCCCTCTGTGCCAGTAATCCGTGGACTGTAATAGCCAATTGTTCTACGCAAGCATTTCCCATTCTTATATTTTCCTGTGTATAGGTTTTACAGCGTGGGGAGGGGGAAGCAAGGGTCCCTGAGTTCAGAGGGGACTCAAGAGGGTCCCAAAGTTTCTCAAGGAGTGTCAAAGGTCCTCAGAAGGGTTCAAGTGGGTCCCTACAAATCCTTTTGGTCTTCCAAGTACTCCGGGTTCCCGAAAATCCCGGGTCTCCATAGTCCCGCGGGAGCTACGAGTATCCCGCAACCAGCCTCTATAAATAATTACCTATTAAAAATTGATCTCCATGAAAAAAGGAGGGTAAAATAGAGAGCCCACGAAATAAGAAATAATAATTCTCTAATAATGTGTTAATGATCTATAAAATGTAAGATCATCAATCCACCCCAAATACGCATCAAGAGTATATAACATTCATGGTTGAAAGATACATCAAACTTGTATTAGGGCGATGACTACAAACGTTTATTTTTCGGGCTATTTTCTGTAGAAGTTTCAGATAAACTCGTCAAAACTTTGCCGCGCTGACCAAACACTGCTCACGTAGAAGATTTGATTTGAGCCTCATTTCCACCAGAGCCTCAACGTGAGTCATAATAGGCTCCCCCGTTGGGCTTGACGATAATTGATTCCAGCAGGCTCGCACGCCTAAGTGTGCGAGGAAAAAAACAAAAGAACGCTTTTAACCTTAGAAAAAAGTGAAAGTTTTAGCAATGTCAGACGCACGCTGGAGCACCAAAGAAAAAACGCTTTCGCGAAACGGACCTCCGCTTTCAATCCTTTATAGAACCTAAAGTGTGATATGTACGCACTCTAGTGCGTACAGGTAGCATCGTCGAGATTAGTACAAGGTCAGTGGCTACACGGGCAAATTCAGCTCCGACAGCAACGCAACACAATATTTACAGCTACGCAGTTTAGTTGTATAAATACAATTTATTTATTTAGGTAAGATAAAGACTCTGATGAAACAAAACGAATCCTCGCCTCCAACCCCTCTTGAGTTATATGTCCAAACGCCAGTGCGCACATATAGTATCGTCGAAATTGGTACAAGGTTCACGGCTACTCGGACAAAGTCAGCTCCGACAGCAACGCAACACAATATTTACAGCTACCCGGCCTATTAGATTGTTAGTACAATTTCTTTATTCAGGCAAGATAATGACTCAGACAAAATGATTCCCCGCCTCCAACCACCAAAAACTCCCAGAATAACATGCACGCGCGACAGTGCGCACAGCCAGGTTCGTCGAAATTGGTACAAGGTCTAAGGCTTCACGGATTAGATTGACTCCAACCGCAACGCGTCACAAGGTTTTATAGCTACGCAGTCCAGGTCAACCCCAGAAACTGCATATAGCCCGTGCACGCGCGAGAGCGCACAGACTGAAGAAAAAAATACCCATTCACAAAATCAAAAACACGAACCCCCGCACAAATACTCCAGCGTTATAATATTGTGGATCGTGAAAAGGAAAGGAAGAGCAGGTTTGTCATGTGCAGAAAAACTGCTCGGATTATTGATTTTGCACCGATTGTTTAAGGGGTAGGTCGCATAAGAGCCCGATGAATCCCGGAGGGTGACCCATGTCCCCCGGGTCTTCCCGATCTCCTCGAGTCCCCCGAGACCCTTCGCCTCAGCTCATCTCGGTTTGTCTCGAATCATTTCGGCCAGTTTCGGCTTGTCGCGACCAACTCGACTCGCCTCAACATGTTTCGACTGATCTTGACGCACCTCGACCAACCTCGACGCGACCCTCGCCCCCTGCGCCAGCAATCCGCGGACTGTAATGGTTAATTGTTCTACTCATGCATCTCACAAACATTTTTCTGTTAATGGGTTTTACAGCGCTGAGAGGGGGGAGCAGATGTTCCAGGATTCAGAGGGGCTTCTAAAGAGTCCCACAGTTTCTCAAAAGGGTCCTAAAGGGTCTCAAGGGCGTCCCAAGGGGCCCCAGAAAGGTCCAAGTGGATCCCCTCAAATCCACATGGTCTCCCAAGTCCCCCGGGTTCCCGAAACCCTGGGTCCCCGAGTCCCGCGGGTCCCACGAAAACCTCCCCTCTCTGGGTCACCTTGTCTCAACCAACCTCGATACATATAATAATAAAAAATTGAAAATTTATCACCATGAAAAAAGGGTAGAGAAAAATAATAGAGCCCAAGCAAGAAGAAATACTAAAATACTAAAATAAAGTGTTAATGGTCTATAAAATGAATAATCAACCATCCACCCCAAGATAGAGAAGAATAAAAGCTATTGAAGTTTTCTGAAATTATCATCCCTCGTTGTCCATCTCTACTTATTAAATATGCCATTTTGTGTGGGTAAATAACACAATAAATCCATATCAAGTGTATTTAATCTCACTAAAGTGTGTGTATCCCAGAGGAAATAATTAAAGATGGATAATCATTGCTTTGCAAATACATATATTTTTTCTCCTACAACGCATGCACAGTCGATTAAAGGAATTGACATGACCAGAAATGTAGCTCGATATCATCACAGGTATCCATGACAGCTCGTTGAACTCTTCCCGAGTTGGACAAAATGTACCCAAATCTGTGAAGGGGTAATCTACCAAGTTTTACCCGAAGACTTCGGTACAGAATTGGTCTAAATAGCTATAGACATCAAATCCTTGAACTGATTGAGAGCTAAAATAGATGAAGTTCTTCGTACCTTCTTATTGAGTAGAGTTGATTGGTCCAAGGGCCTGCCCCCTTAGAGTAGGGAGCCCATCTCTACCGGAGCTCTGACGCGAGTCTTAGCGAGCTGCCCGTAGGCCGAGACGCGGCCTAGTCGAGCAAATTGAATGCAGTGAGGAAGGCCTACCTTCCATGCGTTCATTTATTATAACAGGGCAACGAGATTTGTGTAGCCTACAAACGGGTTACAATTCTTTCGTCAGTTTTGTCAGTGACCGTTTACCTACCATGGCAGCGGAACCCCATTTTCCTACAGGCTCGTATTGTAGAGCAAAAGGTAGATCGTTCCCTACAAATATTGCCACGAACTTAATCATTTCACACGAACAACTTTATCCTGCGAACGAGTGATTGGAGTAGCATCACTGGGTTTTCTAATGCCTTAGAGTCGATGTTCCTCTAACACTGAACGTCAAATTCTCATTCGACTTAAGATTAAAAGCCATAGTGGCAGCATCGTATGTGGAGCAGATCCTCAACTTTACTGCTGACTGATTTACAACATTTTGGAGTATATTGCATTTATAGGAGAATGGTTCATAACTCAAGCTGAGGAAGGAACTGCTTTCCAACAATTAAAACTATAAAAGGGTTTAAACGGGATGGGGATTTCTTGTGTTGTACATTCTGGACATATGGTTCTCGCTTCACCAACGAGTGATAAAAGAAATAAAAGCATCTCTATATATTGATCAATTATAATAAGTTTCATGCGTCTTCAAATAGACGACAGCAACAAGTACCTCGTCAGCTGACGGGCTTATTCGCCTAGGTTAGCGAACCATGGTTGGTATTGTTAATAGATTAGAGAGAAGAGGCGTTCTAGCGCGCCGGAGTCAACGTCCTTCTGCCGTCGAACGTCAAACCAGCAACTAATGCGGACTCACGTTATAGAATTTCTCTGGAATACAGTTAGGCTTACTAATGCGTTAAGTCGATGTCCTTTACGTGGCGAATGTCAAAGCAATGCACGGGTGCCACAGGATGTACAGGAACTCCTACCTACTCTGCTCCAGAGGCCAAAGGGCTCGAAGTCGTTCTTAAAGTGACGATGGCAATGCTCCCCAACACCTGCAGAGGGAAAAAAAAGAAGAAGAGACAAAAAACGGATATCGCACGCATGAGATCTTCATAAAGTGCAGAATATCTCGTGCACGAGAACAGTAAAAATGGAAACGAAAGGGAGAAAGAAAGAACGCAACTTGGCTGTTATAAGCCATCCGAAAGGAGAAAAGTACGACTGGAGCGAGCATGAGCGTGTCCCTCTACTACGGAGAGAGTTGTTGAGAGATTTGGAGATGATAAAAAAGGGAATTGGAATAAAAACAGCTGAAAAATTCCAGAAGGGGAGAGCTGAGGAGATTGTGAAGGGGGGAGTTGAGGGGACTTGGAAAATAATGGTGTTCACTACCTTGGTTGGGCCGAGACTCCGTGCGGTTTGTGAACTTAACAGATCCCTTTAGCCATTTCCCCAGTTACTGGTGTCACATTAAATAGCACATTTCATGCCACCACTCTGTACAGCCACCACTCTGTACACTCGGTACCACTCTGTACTACCACCACTCTGTGCACTCAGTACCACTCTGTACTACCAATACTCTGTACACTCAGTACCACTCTGTACTACCACCACTCTGTACACTCAGTACCACTCTGTACTACCACCACTCTGTACACTCAGTACCACTCCGTATAATAAACGGAACGGATTTATGGTTTCCTGTACTGCCTCCGGAGAATGTGGTTTGCTTCGGCTTCAGCCATCCTGTATTGGTAGGGGGTGAAGTCATTCTTGATGCCGAAGATCCTACGGATTTCTTCAACAGATTTGTTCTCGATGATTCTGGCGATGGTGTAGCTCGCCAACTTGAAGAGACACGGCATATCCAAGAAATCTGCGGCTTTGATCATCTTGAAGAGAGTGTCTTGATTAACCTAAGAAGTAGACGTCTCATTGAAATAACCTAAGCGGTAGACGTCTCATTGAAATAACCTAAAAAGTAGACGTCTCCTTGTGATAATTTAAAAGGTAGAAGTCTCATTGAAATACCCTAAGAGGTAGAAGTCTCATTGAAATAACCTAAAAGGTAGACATCTCATTGAAATAACCTAAAAGGTAGACGTCTCATTGAAATAACCTAAAAGGTAGACGTCTCATTGAAATAACCTAAGAGGTAGACGTCTCATTGAAATAACCTAAGAGGTAGACAACTCATTGATATAACTTAAGAGGAAGACGACTCATTAAAATAACCTAAGATGTAGACGACTCATTGATATAACCTAAGAGGTAGACGACTCATTGAAATAACCTAAGAGGTAGAAGACTCATTGAAATAACCTAAGAGGTAGACGATTCATTGAAATAACCTAAGAGGTAGACGTCTCATTGAAATAACCTAAGAGGTAGACGGCTCAATTAAATAACCTAAGAGGTAGACGGCTCAATGAAATGACCTAAGAGGTAGACGTCTCATTGAAATAACCTAAGAGGTAGACGTCTCATTGAAATAACCTAAGAGGTAGACAACTCATTGAAATAACCTAAGAGAGAAACGACTCATTGAAATGATCTAAGATGTAGACGACTCATTGATATATCCTAAGAGGTAGACGACTCATTGAAATAACCTAAGAGGTAAACGACTCATTGAAATAACCTAAGAGGTAAACGACTCATTGAAATAACCTAAGAGGTAGACGACTCATTGAAATAACCTAAGAGGTAGACGTCTCATTGAAATAACCTAAGAGGTAGACGACTCATTGAAATAACCTAAGAGGTAGACGTCTCATTGAAATAACCTAAGAGGTAGACGGCTCAATGAAATAACCCAAGAGGTAGACGGCTCAATGAAATAACCTAAGAGGTAGACGGCTCAATGAAATAACATAAGAGGTAGACGGCTCAATGAAATAACCTAAGAGGTAGACGGCTCAATGAAATAACCTACGAGGTAGACATCTCAATGCAATAACCTAAGAGGTAGACGTCTCATTGAAATAACCTAAGAGGTAGACGTCTCATTGAAATAACCTAAGAGGAATTTACCTAAGAGGAAATAACCTGAGAGGTAGACGTCTCATTGAAATAACCTAAGAGGTAGACGACTCATTGAAATAACCTAAGAGGTAGACGACTCATTGAAATAACCTAAGAGGTAGACGACTCATTGAAATAACCCAAGAGGTAGACGTCTCATTGAAATAACCTAAGAGGTAGACATCTTATTGAAATAATCTAAGAGGTAGACGTCCCATTGAAGTCATTCATAAGGAAACGAACAGTGATTAACATATTTAACTATTTTTGTGTGCGCGATGACAACGTTTGGTGTTATCAACTTATCGTATTGGAAGGTATCCAGCGTTTGTTATGGAGAACGAGAGGGTTTGTTATGGAGAATGAGTGTGCTTGTGCATGAGTGAATAGTCGGGGCATCGGTGGCAACGCGATGAATACAAAATTGTGCAGTTTAATGGTTCTTCCAGTACACGGGGCGAGTACTTCTGAAATCACTCAGATTGCCAATAAAGTGTAAAATGCCTTGAAATTATTCGACTATCAGAGGAACACAAGCCTCCTCCATGACTCAGGTAGTCCTAATATTTATTGCACCCCAACTTTGTAAAAGTATTATCTACATGACCAACGGAATCCCCAGTAAATTCATGTCCAGCACAATGATGGCAAATAAACTTACCCAGAAGAAGGTATCATTGTGCCAATCCGACAGCTTGCAGGGGCATTCTGTTTCTACGCTGTGGAGGTCGGCGTCGTGCTCGCCAAATTCAATGATTTTCTCCATGGTTGTGGAGGTTATTGGGAGTAGTTCGATTGGGGAGTCATCATTGTTGGTCACTTGGAAATAAGGAACACATTAAGCTATGAAACTGATTGAGGTGGACCAACTCAAGGTTTATTGGGAACAAAGATTCTTCAATGAAATTAGTTTGTTATAACTCCTAACAATATCTACGGACCAATAAGAATGAAACAAGATGATTGACAGAAGAAAAAAACACCACTCTGCGGGGTTCATCCCCATGGCCTCTAAATCCAGAACGATGAAGGAGGAGGCACAACCAAAATAAATCCAGACTATCTGTTTTGCCACACCCGTCAGTACAAGCGGACCGTACGAGTACTGGGCAGAGCTGCATAGGGCAGCTGTAAAAGGGCAGATCGGTAGAGGCGGTGAAAGGAAGAGACTAGACAGTCGACATTTTGAGATGTGAGCGATGCTTCTCTAGAGTTCTGGTCTGAGCATTCTGTTGTGAAGTCACACTAGTCGGTGAATTTAACTCATCAGAAAAACATTAATTGAATATCATGTAAGAAAATTCGATGGAGATTTGCTCTCTGCTTCTCTGATTGGGCGCTCGCTCCACTCACTGAAATGACGTCAGTGCAGGACTGCTCAGTACTCTGCCTTTAGGTGGGCTCTGTCGAGACGCCCAGCAGCTTGCACGGGGGACGTGTTGCTCTTGCTTCCGCGCCAGTAAATTTGTATAGAACATAAAATCATTGTATGCGCGAGTCAAGAAGCATTAATTATCGTCAAGAGATACTGGCTCGTGGATGGGAGCATGAACGACTAAGTGAACACTGCGTATAACATTGTTGGCAGTGATCGTGGTGCGGGCACAGGGTAGGGTACCATAGCATTCTCAAAGCACAACCGACAATATAGAGTTTACCACCAGGAAAATAGCTTCCTACTGGTTGTAATGGCTTATAATGCTGTGGAAATAAAAGTGTGCAACAACACGCAAAAGCATTTTCTACTATTTGTAGGCATGTCACTCCGGAGCCCGACGAGGCTGAAAACCAGTAAATTAACTGAAGTTTTTATAGAGCTTTCAATTATGCTAATA
>SDVV010013877.1:0-14975 GCA_016164225.1 Gammarus roeselii | reverse complement strand
TGCTTATATTATACTGCTTCATCAAATAACACTACTTTCATTATTATAAGCTTCACAGAAAGCTGTCTGGCCAAGGACAAATAAAATCGACTCCTTTAATGGCTTCAATTAAGGTCACTCATTGAGAAAAGATTGTGGATGTGAAGTTACAATAAAGAGCAACACTTCTGATGGATATATATTTAAAATATCGGACACTTGCAATATTGGCATGGCATTATTTAACAAATTACAATCTGAATTACAAGCCTTCGGTTTGTTACAGTCTGAAGAGTGGATTGAGATGTTGGACATTGGGTTTGCAAGCAAAGTGGAGGAAGTTGTCCCAGCTGTGCTCTAGGAGTCTGATAAATGGGGGATGAGATCGAAAGAGAGACGAAGGTTGAATGTCTTCAGGATGAAATATTTGAGACGTATGGCTAAAGGGACGATGGGGGATAGGATTGTTGTTCAAATCAGAACAAGGATGCTGAAAAGAAATTAAATTTACGTGTTCTGAGGTGGTTCGGGTGCATGGTGTGGATTAATGATGGGATATTTCTGAAAGAGTGATATATGCAAAGATGAGTAGGTGTAGAACTAGAGGAAGAGCGCAGTTCAGGTGGATCGATAGCGTGGAGCGAGTTTTACGAAGATATACAGCAGTGTAGAGATAGCGAGAGAACGTGCAATGGATGGGCCGGAGTGGAGAATGAGTGTAGTTGAAGGAGTTCTGACGCGGCATTGGTGCGCTTTGAGGCCCTTGGCGTCTTTTTGATACACGAGATAGACGTGGATCAGGAAGGCAGGTCAATTCTGCCGCAGCGGGGGTAAATCAGAGGAGGTTGTCTAGTCTGGCTGCTGACACAAATCTTGAAGCTTCCTTCCTGACCCGAAGTGTGGGTTGCAGAGTCTTGGTCGGCCACATAGCGCTAGATGGCATAGTATTGGTACGTGGGCGAGTGCAGGAAAATAGTTTGAGGGGCTTCTTGCCGTCGTACCCCTTCTCCCTTCAGAGGGATTTGGTGCTAATCTTTTAATCACAAAAAAAATAATTTCCATGTCATGTAACGACAAAGAGTTGATTATTCTTTTCCACGTTGGGAGTCATATTTATATAACACGAAAAACTATGACAAAAGTGATGCATTAAACCACTAGTTGACCAACTGCCTACAATTGAAACTGTAATATAATATGTAATGGAAGTGTTATTGGATTGGAAGTGTTATTGGACGGCGCTGGTCGGCCGGCGTTGAACCAAAGCTGCCGGCACTAGCTTTTAGAGAAGACGATGATGGATGTGGACAGGCTTAACGGTTATGCGAATGGTATCCACGATTAGAACCACAATTAAATCAGGATAAAGGACCTGTTCTGTGGTTCAAATAGAAGCACATGGCAGGCAGCGCGTGTGTACTACACTGACTCAGAGTTTTCACTTGTTCGATTGTATTAGCTCATTCATGGAAATTAAAGAGCACTTACTACAATTAAACGTTAAACCAAAAAAAAAACACGGGCTATTGCCTCCCGAAGAATCCACAATAATGCATTTTCATCCAATAAAACTGTTGTCGCGGCAAGAAGACGACTGGAGAGACGCTATTTGAAAGGAACCAGATTTGATGAGCTCTTCTCCAAGGCTGCATACAAAGTAGGGTCAATGCCTCGTGTTGCGTTGGCTTGGCAGAGGCGCTCCGACCTTCATCTTACACTATGCCCGGATTGCAACAAACGAATGCTGTTATAACAGCGTTTGCTTGGCAATCGTGAACATAAACTAAATTACTTCGGCTTTGACAGTTCATTACACGGTAATTTTCAGGTGCACGAATCGTGTCGCAAATTATTTCGTATGCAAACAAAATAAGCATGCAAATTTAAGTTACCTGATTGGTTGACCCTGTAAATTATGTGAACAAAATACAGTTAGATTGGTAATTTCATATTGTTATCAAAGGCTAGTGAAGGTCATCTGAAGCGAAAGCAATCATGATGTGCTATCAAACAGCGACACAACTCCTAAATATCGTTTGTCATGCACTCTTTTTCTCAAATATGAGACGCAAAATATGTAAGTCTATAATACATTAGTATCTCCTATACCCTGATTTCAGATAAAATTATTAGTCTAATTGTTAGGTGAATATAGGAATAGGAAAACAAAGCGATGCAAAAATTGTTAAATTACTTCCCATCGCAAGCTATTCTATGTTCATGACCGAACCATGACATGACAGTGGGGGTTCTCGTGCTCGGTTCTGATCCCGTCAAGTTACTCGCCAGATTCTAATGGCGTGTAACCTGGTCTGATATATGATATTGGTCTTATATCTCTCTTTTATGATCTAAGTTGCATGTTCTCTAGAAAGTCCCTTCCGGCTTGCGCAGTTTTCGATTACGAGGAAACATGCCTTCCCTGCACAGAATTACCGGGCAGTAGAGATACATTACCTCCTAATCCATTCTGAAAAATCCCCAACATCCAACTGGTTATTATAACCTAAATTCCTACTGATAATTTTCAGGTACAACTCACAACAAACCCCATAAGTCGGCAAATTTGGTAATATAATGATCTTATCAACTTGTTCAAATGCCTTAAGCAGGTCCTCAATGGACTCCTGCGAAGGTTGTAGTAGACTCTTTACGGAAACAGATCTGCATATAGCCTTTGTAATAACTGTAATCTCATTCAATTGAATGTGCTGAATCTTTTCAAAACATTTGTTGCAAATATACAGAGTCGATTTCGGGAGACAGTGGGACGCACTGCAAGAGTCATCCGACTTATCATCGGGATAACACGGAAAAGTTTGATAACGTAGAGATAGACTCCCGGTTTCAAACTAATATCAAAGATTTGAATAAGAAGAGGATACATTGCATGACTAACTATACACAAGACAGTGGGATGAATTTAATCACGAGTATATTTCTTATTCTGAAATAGCTCAAAATATTTGTTTTTTATTGCCATCAGTGAAGGAGATAATGTATACTTTATCGTTTGATTGGGTATTGCCTAGTGTATAAATAACCCTCGAGGGCTCATTTCTTAATGGTTCAGTTCCGATAAATGTGAAAAAACAAGTTGAGGTGGTTAGATGAGTCTTGATCAGGTATTGGAGGACCACTGGTACTACGTGAGATTTACTTTTTTAATCGTGGACCCAACATTTCATTATAAATAAACAATGTTTTTATTTTTTTATTAAGTGCTCTGTAACAACATTATTGTATGATTCAATTGTTAACATTTATTTTCAACAAATAGCGATAAGTTGTAAATGATCGCCGGTGATTGAGCCTCGATTCAACAGTTGTATAAGCTGTATTTATTTGATACAACATAGTTCAAACTAGGAATGAACCTCGGCGGATTCATTTCTTATTACTGATTTCCACTTGTCGGGGAGGAATGCGATCATAATACTAGCTATGTAGTAAATCCAACAGAAGTGTGTGAACATCACATGGGTTGAGGTGTAGATAAATAACGTCAATACATAACCGCGAAATCTCTCCGATTCAATTGTCTCTACACGGAAATCAGAAATTTGTCTTGAAAAGCGGTTGGGACCTATACAGGCATTTTGAAACTGCTACGTAAAATAATATTAAGTGATCAGACAAGTCAAAGTCAACTACAACCGATGAGTGGCTATCACAGGTGAACAGTTCCACCATATTTGATCAAGCAAAGTAAACTTGGCTACTGGGTTTTCGGGGGATAGCATTGTCGGTCTTTCCATCATTAAGAAAAAAAGCCAAAACCGGCCAAGTGGTTCAAATATTCCTAAATTTTTTGTACGTTTAAGGGATTTACATCAAATAATGTTCAATTCACCCAAGAATATCACATTTGCAAAAACTGGACAATTTTGGAACACATCCCGAGTGACCCTCATGAAAGTTATGAATGCTGAAATGCGTTTTTTTTATAAACGTCCTTCAAAAATCACGATTATTTTTTCTCGGATATGAATGAGCTCAAGCATATCAGTGATAGTTCTTTAGCCGTCCAAATGATACACTACAGATATTTTCCACATATATGTGATTTCACCACCAAACCGAACTCCAAGATATGCTGACAGAAGGCTGTGAGTGTGTTATCTACGGGAGAAACTGTGAAAAAGACTCGGCGTATTGGATGTATTTTATCCTGTACCTTAATCTTCTGTGAATTCATCTGTAAACTAAGGCCGCATCTTCTCCTCAAACTCAATAAATCCACTACCATAGTCTTCCGGTATGTACTGCAATCTGCACCAACCCATCAGCTCGTTTTTCGGTTTTCTGCTACTATCAGCATGGCAGCCCAGTCTGGTGGTCTACTCTACCAGTCGGCTGAAGTAGACATAGCCTCGGATCCACTGTCTGACACTGACGACGTCTTATCATCTGATCCTAATGCCTCTTATGTCTTTACCAACAAAAAACTGAAAATATAATTTTAAAGACCTTCACCAGCAGCATTTGACTCCACTTCATCTTCCGCCAGTCAGGGCACTAAACATACCCATGTTAAAACCCTTCCTCCACTCATCACCATGCCTCATCGTCACCATCTTCTTGTCTTATCCTTCGTCAGGATCATTTGGAAATCCCATAAATTTCTTCAACTCTGCCTTACCGAATGGACCGCACTAGCGTACCTGTCCCCAGCTCCCTAGGAAGGAATAAAATGGGAAAGTAATTGTGGGGCAGATACAAACCGATAAAATCATAGCTTTTCACTCCGCACCCATCAATTTGTCTTGAACAAAGTCAATTACCTTGTTGAAGTCCCTCAGACTCACACTCCCTACGTTGGAGAAGTTGTCTTTGATTTAATAAATATTGATGACAGATCCATTTTATCCCTGTCAGAAACCCAAATCATGACACTCTTGACTGTTTCCTATTATTGTAGTATCAATGCTATCTTGTGTGTTCAAAAGCTTCACCCCAGAAAACCCCTCTCAGCCTCAGATACTGCCTTCTCATCTATCCACTCACTCCCCATCTCCAGCGAATGCAGTTCTGCAATCCCTGAGAGGGTGTTCTATGAAAGGGTTTCTCTTCATGTTTTTCCCTTCACCATAAAACCTATCCGCTGTTATCGCTGTCAAAAGTATGGTCATGGTGCTATTTTATGTCGCCGCAGTGCACGATGTGTTAAGTGCTCATATACCAAACATATTACCATAGCCTGTGATGAATTAAATGAGTTGTAGTGCTTTGCCGGGGGCCTGGCTCTTCACATGCTTACTCATCAGTACGATGCAAATTTCATAAAGCAGCTCTGTCAATTGCAGGTCAAGTTCAATGTGAAAATCTTCACAGAGATCGAGTATCTGCCTGTTATGCATCATTCTACTCAAGCCAAAGAAAATCTTCTTCTCTCCAACCTCTCGTAATGTCCTCTCCTACTCTTCCTTCAACACCATTCCTGGCTGCTGGTAACTCCAAATCTTCTATAAAATCCTGGCCCAACCTTGTAACAAACTCCGCTGCCTCCCTCTCATTCTTTTCTGTTCCATCTCACCCTTCTTCATCTGCCTCTTTTATTCTCACACCTGCTCAAAAGAAAGCTCCCAAAAAGGCTCAGTCACAGAAAACACCACCCCACTTGACAGCGGAATATGCTGAAGTTCTTCGTGGCAATTTGTGGTGCAACTCAGAAGGGCCTTGCCGCTCTCCTGCTGATGCAATAGACTCATTCTGCCGAGGTTCACCCTTACAGTCTCTTCATTGCCTCACTCACAATCACACTCCACTCGTCATTGTACCTCTTCAGCACCTGGATTCCCTGTCCTTACTCTTCTCAAATTTCTACTTCAACAGCTTCTGTGTTGGATCCTTTCTAGCCTCTCTAACGATTCTCCCGTAGCTGCCATCTTCTCTGCTCTTCTTCGATATCTATTTGTCTCACTATATCCTTCTTAATAGCTCCACTTGATCCGACTTCTCATCTTCAAACTCTCTTTCTGCAGTGGAATTCCAGGGTACTATTGCAAAAGTTGTCCGAATTTTGGCAGAATTTGTCAACAATTTTTCCAAATTTAATTTGCCTTACAGAAACTCACCTTGATTTATCACATGACCTCCGCCTTCCGAGGTCCCATATTTACCGAAAAGACCGTATTGATGGCTTTGGAGGGCTGGCAATTATAATTCCTATTAGTGTGAAGCACAGGTCATTGTCACTTGTTGCTTTTGCAGACGGTTACCTTGAGACCCTGGCAGTAGACATAGCCATAGATTCAGCTTGGTCACGCATCTTTGCCAGAGTATTCTTATTATTTTGCTCTGTAGGGATCTCGTGGTGTTGTATGCGGAGATTTAAATTCCCTCCATCAGCACTGGGAACCGTTGAGGAACTCTAGAAACCCGTCTGGTCATGTCGTTTTTGACTGTCTCACTAGCTGTGATCTTTTCATATTATTGAATCGTCAAAGCTTTCCTACCCGAGTAGACCCTGCCTCTGGATCTACATCCAACCTTGACTTTTTTGTTACCAATCAAAACTTTCACTCTTTTGCCATCTCTCTAGCACCTGACCTTGGCAGTGACCATCTTCCTGTAATCCTTTCCACTTGAACTTGCACCTATCCACTCCAATCTTTTCGCCTTAATTGTAACAAGATGGGATGCATGCGCAGCAGATTTGGGTTCCTCGTGCATTGAAAGGTCAGATACTGCAGTAATAGTCTAAAGTTCCTTTGGAACTGTTGTTCTGAACACGGCAAATAGATATTTTCCAATTAGATCCTCCTCTACTCCTAGGCGTCATGGATATCCCAGCTGGAATGCAACTTGCGAGCAGGCTGTCTATAATCGCCGCAAAGTATTCACCTATTTAGTCATTTCCCAACCCCAGCAAACCAAACTGCTCATGATAAGTTCAGAGCAATGGCAGTTGAAACGTGTTTGACAGAAAATAAGACTTTTTTGAATGCTTTTCTTGCTCGCATCCCTCACCGCACCCCATGCTCAGATATGGAAGATGTTTAGATCCGTCTCAGGAGGAGCCACTTCCTCGGCTTTTCCCCTATCTATGGTAACTCTCTTTTTTCATCCACCGAAGCTGCAAATGCCCTAGCATTACACTTTTCTTTGTCTTTCTCTCATGTTCACCTCTTTGCAGCACCTTACTCAGCATATTTGAGTGATGAACTTGACTCAGACGCAGATGATACTCTTAATCACAGTTTCTCTTTCTCTGAGATGCGCTCAGTTCTTCCCAACCTTTCATACTACTCTTCTCTTGGTTTAACCTTGTTCATAACCAGTTTCTCTCTCACCTCCCTTGGACCCATCACCATGCTCTTATGAACATTTTCAACCTTTCCTTCCGTACTGCTGATATCCCCCCTTCCTGGAAATCCTCCCTAATTGTTCCGGCTCCAAAGGCTTGGAAAGACCACACCACAGTATCTGCCTACAGGCCCATATCTCTGCTCTCTTGTGTTGGAAAGCTCATGGAGAGGCTTGTTAATGCCTGTCTCATGTGGTATCTGGAGAGGAATAATACTTTTCTCCCACACCAACCTCGTTTTCGCCCCAATGTGGCAGTACGAATGCTCTCGTCCTCCTTGAACATAACATTAAATTGGCTCCTCGCACACAACAAATAGTCCTTGCAGTCTTCTTTGATCTCTCTGGTGCCTTTGATCGAGCTTCTCATCAGGCAATCGTGTCCAAAATGGCATCGCATGGGGTGTCTGGCCGTCATCTCCAGCTTCCTCACGGACCGCTCCTTCTCTGTCTCTATCTCTTCAGTCTCTTCTTATTATTACCCAATTATTTCTGGGGTCCCGCAAGATGCCATCATCGCCTCCTTCCCTTCAATATACTACTGTCTGACCTACTTTCCTCTATAGGTGTCACAACCTAAACTTATGCTGATAACATAACCGTGTTTGTTTGTGCTGACTCTTCTCCTCGTGCCTATGCACTTTTTCAGACTGCTGTTGACCACTTTGCTCTCTGGGCGCACCGCTGAGGTCTACTTATAAGCCCTCAGAAGTCCGGTAATTCGTTTTAACTCCTAAACGCTCAGTTCCCACTTGTCCACCACTTTGCATCTTTCGTGTATTCATCCCATATTCCCAGTATCAAAAACTGCTTGGCATAATATTTGACTCTCCTCTTCTATCTGTAGTGTAAAGGACCGCGTATGACGGATTTTGTCCCGTCTACGGGAATTTGCACATATCATTTCACCGGGGTAGGACGCGATACATGCAAGCTTGACCAAACCGGTCCGTGCGGGGTTAGCGCAGAAACGAGGAGGGCGGGCGGCGGAGGGTACCGGAACTGGTTTTGTGCCCGAGTCAGCTAACGGACGGGGAGAGGGGGGGGAGACCGGAAGGGGGGGGATGGAAGCAGGCTTACGGCCTTGATTGGCAAGGTTAATGTTATGAACATTTAATTTGTACCTTATTTATGATCTTCATTGTATTTATATATAAGTTTTTTCTTCTTTAGATGGTTGTAGGGAAGTATAATTGGTCACTAACTGTTGCTCGTTATATATATTTATTCGGTTCTGGTAAGATTAGTGTTATTCCAAATTTCTGATTGGGCGAGGCGTAGGGATCCCCTAGGCAAAAGTTGGATGCGCTCCTGGAAGATTATCTGAGTTTGCTCTTATCTGTTCCTTGTCTTATAAATTTGTTTCCGTGTCACGTTTGCTACGTTGTGAGTGTATATATCGTTATATATTTATGGCTGGTTTATTGTTTCTATATATTTTTTGTTCTGTGGACATATACGTGTGTTTTATTATCTAGTTGTGGTATAATTGACTCAATCGATGCTTGATTGGGTTCGTAGCGGTGGGGGCTTGGGATATTGCTGTATGTTTTGTTCATTTATCACTATATATTCTTTTATAGGATTAGTGTGGTAGGCATGTCTTATAACTCAATTTGCAGCCGTAGTGTTTGTACCAGCCTGAAGATAGGATTGCAGGCAAAGTTCTATGTTTCCCATCTATTCATTTCATATGTATATACTATCTATAGGATTAGTATGGACTATTAGTATGATTTATTGGCGAGTTTAGGTATGTATTGTGGGATGATGCAGCACTTACGGTCGAGAATCTATCTACCCCATGTTGCATTACCCACTTTTGAAACAGTTATATCAGTATTCCATTGACGCGTTTTTCCAATAGCGATAATACCTGAACGATATGGATTTACCGTAAGTTAAAATATTATGTTATATATACTTAGTAGCGATCGACTGATTTATGTTGAATTTTTAGTGTTTCCGAATTTCGATCAGTTAACTCATACAGGTTTAGCCGTTTTAGGGTATTTTAGGCTTGCAGCTTCCACATTATTTGAGGCATAAGGGGGTCGGTTAGGATTAGTATGGACTATTAGTATGATTATTGGCGAGTTTAGGTATGTATTGTGGGATGATGCAGCACTTACGGTCGAGAATCTATCTACCCCATGTTGCATTACCTAGTTTTGAAACAGTCATATCAGTATTCCATTGACGCGTTTTTCCAATAGCGATAATACCTGAACGATATGGATTTACCGCAAGTTAAAAAATTATGTTTTATATACTTAGTAGTGATCGACTGATTTATGTTGAATTTTTAGTGTTTCGGAATTTCGATCAGTTAACTCATACAGTTTTAGCCATTTTAGGGTATTTTAGGCTTGCAGCTTCCACATTATTTCAGGTATAAGGGGGTCGGTTGTTGCATCATTGTGGTAGTTTTAACATGTATATATGACACATCTGTTACGATTTAGCCGTAGTTACTTTAGTTAATGAGATGTTAATTCAACCCTGTTATGGACTGATGCTGTGGGTAATTTCATTAGATTTTGTATGTACTATACCGTATTTACTATAGGTTTCAGTTGTGTCGCCTGCATGTCTTGGTATCTTATACACATTTCTTGTTTGTTTGGTTACATGCTAGTTCATTCTCATTCATCACGTTTTTAATGTATGTTTTGGGTGGGTATGGTAAAGAATTAATCTTCTTGCTTTGTTTTATCTCGTGAGTTTACTATAGGTATTTCAGTTTTGTAGCTTCTCTGTTGAATTTCCATCTTCAATGCAATCTGTTGGTTATTTTTACAATTTAGGATATATTACGTTTGTGTCTACAATATAGAACATTATTTCAGATTTAATTTAGTTACATTTTGTTCATTTATTGTGATTTATATATCTTCGTTTCATCCTGATACAATATTTGACGTAGTTATTATAGATTTAGAACAGACAATTCGTTACAAATTTGGTCTTGCTGTTAGGGTATTGTATATTTATTGTACGACCATTCTTCGATATTTAGGAGGAGTGAGAGAGACCCCTAGGCAACAGCTCATTCTGTTTATGCTTGTTTGTGTAAATGGACCGATTTATTAGGATGGATACCATAATGTAGTACAATTGTTATGTGAATGATAGCAGAGTAGAGAACCTCATTTAGCTATTTTATATATGTTCCTGATGTTATGTTAGTTTTTCTACGAGAATCATAGGAGTGTATGTTTAAGAGGTGTAGATCCATACTGCATCTGTGTGGAATTTTCGTCATTGATCCCTTGCAAATGTGTTGTTTAACGTTTAGATGATAATTTACTGGATGGATGGGTCCTAGTGTAGAGGTGGTTTATACTCTTTGGCTGTCATTTTTGAAGTTCATCTATGTTCAACGTGAATTATGTACGTTCTTGTAGACGTCGATCTTAAATTTGCATGGTTTGTTAGTGGGTTTATGCAACAAGCTACTCATCGTTGTAGTGTTCCACTTAAGTCATCAGTAATCAGAACCCCAGCTTTTTATGGCCATACACTCTCTGAGACTCATTCATGACCACTGTACATATGTCTAGATTTTGATTATGTCCAGGATGTATCTTCGTTCGAAGCTGTTCAAAGACGATGGGTTAACAGATGCGAGGTACGTCTGTGCCATCGTATCATGACTTTAAGTTACCTCTAAATTTGTTATATATCATTATAAGATTGCTGAGAAGTGACCTAGTAGAGTATTATAGAGTTCATTTTTATGACACAGTAGGCTTGGATTTGTACTCCCAGAGGCATAGCATCAGTTTGGTCTACGAATTTACTATAGATTTGAATAGTATGATAGTATAAAAAAACATTTTCACATAAACTGAGCGTAAAATGTCAGTTATTTTCGGTATGGCTGTTATGTGAGTTTACAATCTTAGTCATGAACCAGATCAAGTTGGATATTGGAGTAGGCTTCATCATCTGCACCGTATATAATAGTTAATCGTTCATGCTTAGGGTAGAGTAGAAAATCTTATTTAGCTATTTTTTTTGATGTTGGTGTATATTTTTGATTTGATTTCATAGGAATATATCTGTATTCGAAATAAATTTGCCTATTTTCATGGGATGTTGGGTATAAAATACGCTTATTTGGATGTAATGATTCAAAAATTTTGTGTGTTCCCCCTCTCGACATTGGATTTGGGTCCGGTTCCATATTACCTTGGAGAACTATTCTACCGGATTTGTGTTGAGTGTTAGCGTTGAAATTCTTCAACAATTGAATGTACATCTCAATTGTGTTATCCAATCGCAGGTTTTTGCTAGACGCTCATTCCAGCAAGTCATACTTTTATAAAAGTTTGTATTTCGTTTGCAGTTTAGACACCTAGAAGTTATTGTAAAAGTCAGGCTTCGTTATGAGATTGCGTTCTAATTCAGATTATCTGTCTTATTTGAGCATTCAACAGATCCATTGTAGCATTTTTCACTATAGGTCTGTATTATAGAGGGGCCGTAAACCTAACTCATCCTAACCTAAAATTACCAAGGATTGTATCTATTTTCCCCGTTTGCATACTTACGTTAGGTATTTTCTTCATTGATTTAACCTTCATCCATATCAAATCTATCCATTTGACCCTGATGTCTTACCAATCTTCATCAGATTGTGTGCCTACATTTATATTTATATTTTTTTTCACTCTGCTTGTTACAAGTACAGTAATATCGACCAGTCTCGAGTAAGGTTTGGTCATCGCTCGTTTGTGGACTTGCGTGTTCAAAACGTTTATGTAAGCTTACCCCATACGTTAGTGAGTGTTACGGCTGTTAAAGCGTCAGCATGTTTTTTTGTATGGTTCCACTATTGATATATGATTTTTTTTGTAATGATGGATGTGATGCTCGTAATATTTTCATCTATTATAACGAATATTGAATAAATCCACTCTACCTTTTTTTTCTACAGATCTGTGATGTAAGGTCCGCAGTCAACAAGTTGTAGGTTGTAATCTATACCTTAGGTACATAATTAGCGAAATATATATATCAATGATCGACATCATAGATCAAACTTCAATGAATGCAAAAAGAGTTATCATACACTGCCAAATGCATTAATACGTAGGCAACCTAACCTAAATGTCATCATAACCAATACTTATGTAGTTTCATTCAAGTTTGATGCTTATGAATGATATTGATATGTATGAATCTGTCCATTGGGGTGTATATTTACCATATCAAAACCAGATTGATTACATTTCTCCAATTTAATTCAGCAAATATCCTCATGCAGATGTATAGAGTCCAGAATTTTTATCGATATCTCTGTTATATGTTTGGATGAGAGTCAACAGGTAAGTTCCACAGGAACAAATTCACTTCATTTGTTGCAAAGTTTTTAATGTGGATCAGTTATACGCGATTAAAGGTTCAAAGATCTAGTCATTCTAACCAACTTAACCAATAATTATATATTTTCATTCAACTTTGATAGTTATGTATGGTATGCAGTTATTAATATATACACATGAACCCTTCCACATGGCTCTATTTTACGTAGTTTTTTTCAATCTCAAGACCCCATGGACACACATGAACACTTTGTACGCATTTACAGGGCCGTTAGCGTCACTGTGTCGGCACATGTGCTGACACATGTGTCGACACCATTCATATATACAGGGTCGTTAGCGTCACTGTGTCGGCACATATGCCGATGTATCAGCACCACCTCTACACTAGGACCCATCCATCCAGTAAATTATCATCTAAACGTTAAACAACACATTTGCAAGGGATCAATGACGAAAATTCCACACAGATGCAGTATGGATCTACACCTCTTAAACATACACTCCTATGATTCTCGTAGAAAAACTAACATAACATCAGGAACATATATAAAATAGCTAAATGAGGTTCTCTACTCTGCTATCATTCACATAAAAATTGTACTACATTATGGTATCCATCCTAATAAATAGGTCCATTTACACAAACAAGCATAAACAGAATGAGCTGTTGCCTAGGGGTCTCTCTCACTCCTCCTAAATATTGAAGAATGGTCGAACAATAAATATACAATACCCTAACAGCAAGACCAAATTTGTAACGAATTGTCTGTTCTAAATCTATAAAAACTACGTCAAATATTGTATCAGGATGAAACGAAGATATATAAATCACAATAAATGAACAAAATGTAACTAAATTAAATCTGAAATAATGTTCTATATTGTAGACACAAACGTAATATATCCTAAATTGTATAAATAACCAACAGATTGCATTGAAGATGGAAATTCAACAGAGAAGCTACAAAACTGAAAGACCTTACTAAACTCACGAGATAAAACAAAGCAAGAAGATTAATTCTTTACCATACCCAAAACATACATTAAAAACTTGATGAATGAGAATGAACTAGCATGTAACCAAACAAACAAGAAATGTGTATAAGATACCAAGACATGCAGGCGACACAACTGAAACCTATAGTAAATACGGTATAGTACATACAAAATCGAATGAAATTACCCACAACATCAGTCCATAACAGGGTTGAATTAACATCTCTTTAACTAAAGTAACTACGGCTAAATCATTACAGATGTGTCATATATACATATAAAAACTACCACAATGATGCAACAACCGACCCCCTTATGCCTGAAATAATGTGGAAGCTGCAAGCCTAAAATACCCTAAAATGGCTAAAACTGTATGAGTTAGCTGATCGAAATTCCAAAACACTAAAAATTCAACATAAATCAGTCGATCACTACTAAGTATATATAACATAATATTTTACCTTACAGTAAATCCATATCGTTTAGGTATTACCGCTATTGGAAAAAACACGTCAATGGAATACTGATATAACTGTTTCAAAACTGGGTAATGCAACATGGGGTAGATAGATTCTCGACCGTAGGTGCTGCATCATCCCACAATACATACCTAAACTCGCCAATAATCATACTAATAGTCCATACTAATCCTTGGATAGTATATACATATGAAATAAATAGATGGGAAACACAGAACTTTGCCTGCAATCCTATCTCCAGGCTGGTACAAACACTAAGGCTTCAAATTGAGTTATAAGACATGTCTACCACACTAATCCTATAAAAGAATATATAGTGATAAATGAACAAAACATACAGCAATATCCCAAGCCCCCACCGCTACGAACCCAATCAAGCATCGATTGAGTCAATTATACTACAACTAGATAAGAAAACACTCGTATATGTCCACAGAACAAAAAATATATAGAAACACTAAACCAGCCATAGATATATAACGATATATACACTCACAACGTAGCAAACGTGACAAGGAGACAAATTTATACGACAAGGAACAGGTACGAGCAAACTCAGATAATCTTCCAGGAGCGCATCCAACTTTTGCCTAGGGGATTCCTACGCCTCGCCCCATTAGAAATTTGGAATAACACTAATCCTACCAGAACCGAATAAATATATATAACGAGCAACAGTTAGTGACCAATTATACTCCACTACAACCATCTAAAGAAGAAAAAACTCATATATAAATACAATGAAGATAATAAATATAGTACAAATTAAATGTTCATAACATTAACCTTGCCAATCAAGGCCGTAAGCCTGCTTCCATCCCGTCCCCCCCCCCTTCCGGTCTCCCCTCCCCCCCCCGCCCGTTAGCTGACTCGGGCACAA
>SDVV010013876.1:0-14976 GCA_016164225.1 Gammarus roeselii | reverse complement strand
TCTCTCACTACCGGCCCTCTCACTACCAGCCCCTTCACTACCGGCCTTCTCACTACCGGTTCTCTCACTACCGGCTCTCTCACTACCGGCTCTCTCACTACCGGCTCTCTCACTACCGGCTCTCTCACTACCGGCTCTCTCACTACCGGCCCTCTCACTGCCGGCCCTTTCACTACTGGCCCCCTCACTACCGGCCTTCTCACTACCGGTTCCCTCACTAACGGCTCTCTCACGGCCGGCCCCCTCACTACCAGCCCTCTCACTACCTGCCCACTCACTACCGGCCCTCTCACTACCGGTTCTCTCACTACCGGCCCTCTCACTACCGGCCCCCTCACCACCGGCCCTCTCACAACCAGCCCTCTCACTGCGAGCCCTTTCTCTACCGGCCCTCTCACTACTGGCCCTCTCACTACTGGCCCTCTCACTACCGGCCCTCTCACTACCGGCTCTCTCACTAACGGTTCTCTCACTGCAAGCCCTCTCACTACCGGCCCTCTCACAACCGGTTCTCTCACTACCGGCTCTCTCACTACCGGTTCTCTCACTACCGGCTCTCTCACTACCGGCCCACTTACTACCGGCCCTCTCACTACCGCCTTCGGGCATTGGAGGTTGGAAGGATATATGGCACTAGATGTAGTGGATGAATATGTTATGATACTCATTCAAGGCATATTCAGTCAAAGCGTTTTTCAGCAAGTTTTATCAACTCCTTTTCCTTCATTTTTTCTGCCGTCTTCAATGGGCTGACCTGATACATGTGACAGACCAGTCCGAATGTTTTATGTATAATTGAAGTTTACTATCCTCGAACCTAAAACCTTCGGCTTTTCATCTGAATTAATGTTGAAAAAGTCTGGCACGTCACTCTGCCACCGAGCTTTTTTTTAACAAATAAATAACACCAAAACAATTACCATTATAATATTGAATCATATGACTAGAGCAATTTAAGCTAATAATGTACATTGGTGTTAACAATATTGGCTGATGAAAAGTTTTTCGCATATAATCTTATTAAGAAAACTATGAGCGGCAGCTCACAATTGGGCTTCTTTTTGGGAGACCAGAGCACCTAGTATATAACAACGATATAACAATTACTTGAAGATCGTCTGCGCAGATGTTTTATGAGTTTTACTGTAATGTGAAGCCAATCGACGAACATCGATCCAAGGACCCAAGGGGGTGGTAAAACAAGTGAATTTTCTAACACGAGAAACACAAGATTTCCCCTCTCAAGAGACTTCAGGTATGATTGTTATCTTGGACGATGAACTTGAGGAAGATGTTCTGCTCGGTATGTCTTGAGGGATTTCTTCTTGTTCAAATCGTCGCATCCTCTGCATGTTAGCAGAATTCGAGATTCAAAGTGGGTATGATTCAGTTTCGGCAAATGAAATATTTTACTGACGATCAGAGTATCAATGCGCTCGTCCCGATGATTGTAATTGTTGTGATGAGTTTTGAGTTTCGTACGATTTTTAAACGTGTAAATTTAGTTTCACATGCACGAAGAAATATGTGTTATGTGTTCGGCGAGACAACTTTCTACTTACCAGCTCACAATGGAACCCTTCTTCGTAATGCTTCTACTTTCCGATCACATGTTTGAAAAGTTCAAAATTCGAAACGAAATTACAAAAAGAAAACATCAACTAATGCATATGAAATATTTTTTTTTTCGTGTCTAGATTTTAAAAGAGAACAAATCAAAGGGAGTGAAATGCTCATCCCAAAACAGATTCCAGAACCACTGTTTGAACGAAATCAAATTTTAGTGCAATGAAAGAGGACTTTTATTTTCATGATCAAACAGAGACGATGGAACGTTGTTACAACCAGTGTTGTCTGCATCAAATACTTTTAGAAAGTATTTTTTTCCACATACATCTTGAAACTTGCACAACGTGGCATGCGCGATATTGAAATCTGTTGACATTACAGCATGCGACAAGTGAGTAAATGACATTTCCATGATAGTCATGGAAACAGAGCTTCAAATATTTTCAATGAAGCATCTTAACACCTGATGCCAATTCTAACCTCCTCCTCTCCCATATCTGGGGGTCCTGTAAACAGATCCTGATGCCAATTCTAACCTCCTCCTCTCCCATATCTGGGGGTCCTGTAAACAGATCCTGATGCCAATTCTAACCTCCTCCTCTCCCATATCTGGGGGTCCTGTAAACAGATCCTGATGCCAATTCTAACCTCCTCCTCTCCCATATCTGGGGGTCCTGTAAACAGATCCTGATGCCAATTCTAACCTCCTCCTCTCCCATATCTGGGGGTCCTGTAAACAGATCCTGATGCCAATTCTAACCTCCTCCTCTCCCATATCTGGGGGTCCTGTAAACAGATCCTGATGCCAATTCTAACCTCCTCCTCTCCCATATTTGGGGGTCCTGTAAACAGATCCTGATGCCAATTCTAACCTCCTCCTCTCCCATATCTGGGGGTCCTGTAAACAGATCCTGATGCCAATTCTAACCACCTCCTCTCCCATATCTGGGGGTCCTGTAAACAGATCCTGATGCCAATTCTAACCACCTCCTCTCCCATATCCCAGGGTTCTGTAAACAGTTCCCGATGCTAGCGGCCAGGCAGTCGTGGAGCAAAAATCCTACACATTTATGAATTGAAAAGAGTCGTATCATTTTTCGTCAAGTAAAAATTGAATGTAATTCCGGAAACTTATTTTATACGCAAACAATTTGTACAATTATTTGTCTCCGGTATTTGTAGGCTATTGTTTTAGAGCAGTGCAGTCACTTAACCTTCAATTGGAGCTGTGCTCGTGTATGGTGCTTTGGAAATACACATGTTGGATGCAAATGCTTCAAGAATCGAAGAGATTTCTCGAATCCAATTGCGGCGTCACATTTCCGATATCGATACTTGTAGACCACAACATCCATCGATATTTGTAGACCACAACATCAGCCGATATTTGTAGACCACAACATCCACCGATATTTGTAGACCACAACATCCACTGATATTTGTAGACCACAACATCCACCGATATTTGTAGACCACAACATCCGCCGAAACTAGTAGACCACAACATCCACCGTAATTTGTAGACCACAACTCCACCGAAACTGGTAGACCACAACATCCACATATAAGGGGAGGTATTTTTAAATCTGATTTTATTCCGTTTAACCCATTGAGGTAAAATCAATTTTTATTTTCGGTTCTTCCATGAAAGGCAAACCTATAAATATGCCCGGCCCGGATCATATACGCGACTCACATAGGCCCACATACGAGTAAATAACCATATCGATCGAATGTGTTAGATTTCCATTTGTCAGCAGAAAACTGTGCGTATTTTTTGTGATATCTGAACTTACTTTGATAGCTCTATTTCGTTCATGAGAGGATCCGTAAAGAGTCGTGCACTTTCGCTCAGCTAGTAAGGGGCACCCCTCCGTTCAAACACGGTCCCATTTACTCCGTTGTTAATAATAAGGTGCACCCCTCCGTTCAAACACGGTCCCATTTACTCCGTTGTTAATAGTAAGGTGCACCCCTCCGTTCAAACGCGGTCCCATTTACTCCGTTGTTAATAGTAAGGTGCACCCCTCCGTTCAAACACGGTCCCATTTACTCCATTGTTAATGGTAAGGTGCACCCCTCCGCTCAAACACGGCCCCATTTACTCCGTTGTTAATAGTAAGGTGCACCCCTCCGTTCAAACACGGTCCCATTTACTCCGTTGTTAATAGTAAGGTGCACCCCTTCGTTCAAACGCGGTTCCATTTACTCCGTTGTTAATAGGAAGGTTCACCCCGCTGTTCATACACGGTCCCATTTACTCCGTTGTTAATAGTAAGGTGCACCCCTCCGTTCAAACACGGTCCCCTTTACTCCGTTGTAAATAGTAAGGTGCACCCCGCCGTTCATACACGGTCCCATTTACTCCGATGTTAATAGTAAGGTGCACCCCGCCATTCATACACGGTCCCATTTACTCCGTTGTTAATAGTAAGGTGCACTCCTCCTTTCAAACACGGTCCCATTTACTCCGTTGTTAATAGTAAGGTGCACCCCGCCGTTCATACACGGTCCCATTTACTCCGTTGTTAATAGTAAGGTGCACCCCTCAGTTCAAACACGGTCCCATTTACTCCGTTGTTAATAGTAAGGTGCACCCCGCCTTTCATACACGGTCCCATTTACTCCGTTGTTAATAGTAAGGTGCACCCCTCCGTTCAAACACGGTCCCATTTACTCCGTTGTTAATTGTAAGGTGCACCCCGCCGTACATACACGGTCCCATTTACTCAGTTATGCGTTATGCACTCTTAAAATAAGCATGTGAAACAACAGATCATTTTGAATAATTTTATGTCAAAATATTCGTAGATGAAACCATCAAAATGTATCCGTTGTTTGAGATAATATTGTCTTGTTTTGTGTTACCGGATAACAATACATTTCCTCTGTAATGGCAACAGATTTAATTTTTTTCTGACAAAATGCCGGAATATCTGCTCAATATCGTACTTTTTATGCAACTGTATTACACCGGAAAATGTTTAATTTGTTAGTTGTCTAGCCATGTTGAACTCCGATCATTGCCCGTTGTTTTACCAGCTATAATAATTAGCTTGTACAGCTCGGTAATGACATAGGTTAATCAATCTCAGGAGACATTCCTCCTTATGTAGTGCCCTACTATCTTATGTTAGTCGAGTATTTTAAATAGTAGTAATTTTATTCGCTGCAGGTGAATAATATAACAAGATTTGAAGGTAGAAAACATGCAATTGGTATCAAACTAATAATACGTATGCCCATATTTTTTCTTTCATTTCTGGAATTTTTACTCAATGAATGCGCTGAACCACATTTGGACGAATGTTTAGTAGGCTCTGACCCGTGCCGAAGAGGAATGGTATTCACAAATGCCTTTACGTGAGATAATGTACAAGAGCCGCCGTTGCCGAGCGATTAGCGTATTTGACTGCAGTGCTGCACGTCGCGAGTTCGAGCCTCGGCAGGGACAGGGCAGTTTTGTGGCGGAGAGATTCCCCCGGACGTCAGTCATAATGACTGACAGCCTACGAATATTTGACAGAATGTGAAAAATCATGTCAACATCAACAGAAAAACGAAGTTGTTTGGCCCACAATATGCACAAACCAGTTGTCAAACGCAGTTGTTTGGCCCACAATCTGCCAAGACCAGTTGTCAAACGCAGTTGTTTGGCCCACAATCTGCCAAGACCAGTTGTCAAACGCAGTTGTTTGGCCCACAATCTGCCAAGACCAGTTGTCAAACGCAGTTGTTTGGCCCACAATCTGCCAAGACCAAGTGTCAAACGCAGTTGTTTGGCCCACAATCTGCCAAGACCAGTTGTCAAACGCAGTTGTTTGGCCCACAATCTGCCAAGACCAGTTGTCAAACACAGTTGCTTGGCCCACAATCTGCACAGCACAGTTGTCAAAGGTTGACGGAAACCCATACATTATTCGGTGTTTAGGCGGTCGAGACAACTTTGTCTGTGGAATTCAGAGGATCAATTGAAATTGTCTGGCTAATGAACTGCCAGACACTTCCGTTAAAATACCGTCATTATTTTTAGGAATGTTATTGATCTGATTTGAAGATCATAGCTTAATAATACCTCTAATCACACAAGCACTCTCACAACAGGCACAAGAGTACCGACTTGTCCTCTCCCAGAGGCCGACCAAGGCCTCCAGTGGGGGTATAGGTATCCATTAATCTTACCTGCCTAGTGCTCAATCAGAGGACACAGAGCGTTAACCAGCACTCGGTGAGACGGTTGCGACGGAACCCATACATAGACTACACATACTGTAGACCTAAATAAGGCTAGCTAAGCATTGGTGCATAACACTATGTAGCCCCACACTTCCGAACACAGCGATCTATGCCACTATAATTCTATACGGCAATTTGCTTAGATCGTATTCCAATTGATACAACTTCACACTCTTCTAGAACAACAAAGACAAACTGGAGATATATCTAACTCAAGTAAATGAGCTTTCTATACATTTTATAGGAAGAATTTACTTTAAAGAACAATACTCATGATCGTATCGTTGCCCTCTTCATGAGGGAAACGCTGACGGTAAAAAACGGGTGCCCGCAATTTGTGGATTCATGTACGATGGGCGTCACAGCGTCGAGGGCCGCGAGCAATTAACATGAACCGTTTAACGCTGGTGCATGGTATTGCGCATCACAGGGCGGGCTGGTGCATGGTATTGCGCATCACAGGGCGGGCCGCTGGTGCATGGAATTGCACATCACAGGGCGGGCTGGTGCATGGTATTGCGCATCACAGGGCGGGTGGGCTGGTACATGATATTGCGCATCACAGGGCGGGCGGGCTGGTGCATGGTATTGCGCATTTCAGGGCGGGCGGGCTGTTGCATGGTATTGCGCGTCACAGGGCGGGCGGGCTGGTGCATGGTATTGCGCATCACAGGGCGGGGTGGCTGGTTCATGGTATTGCGTATCACGGGGCGGGCGGGCGGTGCATGGTATTGCGCATCACATTCCGGGCGGGCTGATGCATGGTATTGCGCATCACAGGGCGGGCGGGCTGGTGCATGGTATTGCGCATCACAGGGCGGGCGGGCTGGTGCATCGGATTGCGCATCACAGGGATGGCGGGCTGGTGCATGGTATTGCGCATAACCGGGCGGGCGGGCTGGTGCATGGTATTGCGCATCACATGGCGGGCAAAGTGGTGCAAGGTATTGCGCATCACAGGGCGGGCGGGCTGGTTCATGGTATTGCGCATCATTGGACGGGCGGACTGGTACATGGTTTTGCGCATCACTGGAAGGCGGGCTGGTGCATGGTATTGCGCATCACAGGGCGAGCGGACTGGTCCATGGTATTGCGCATCACATGGAGGGCGGGCTGGTGCATGGAATTGCGCATCACAGGGTGGGCGGGCTAGTGAATGGTATTGTTCATCATATGGCGGGCGGCTGGTGCATGGTATTGCGCATCACAGGATAGGCGGGCTGGTGCATGGTATTGCGCATCACAGGGAGGACAGGACGGTACATGGTATTGCGCATCACAGGGTGGGCGGGCTGGTGAGTGGTATTGCGCATCACATAGCGGGTGGGCTGGTGCATGGTATTGCGCATCACAGGGCAAGCGAGCTAACATGGTATTGCGCATCACAGAGCAGAAAAGGGCTGGTGCATAGTATTGCGCATCACAGGATGGGCTGGCTGGTGCATGGTATTTCGTATCACAGGGCGGTCGAGATGGTGCATGGTATTGCACATCACAGGGCGGGCGGGCTGGTGCATGGTATTGCGCATCACATGGCGGGCCGGCTGGTGCATGGTATTGCGTATCACAGGGCGGGCGGACTGGTGCATGGTATTTCGTATCACAGGGCGGGCGGGCTGGTGCATGGTATTATGCATCACAGGGCGAGTGGACTGGTGCATGGTATTGCGCATCAGAGGACGGGTGGACTGGTGCATGGTATTGCGCATCACAGGGCGGGCGGGCTAAACAAAGTCAATGTGAAACTCGATACAAAAAATTGTAAAAATTTACTGCAATGACATTCTATGACACATAAAAGTATATTGACGCGAGGGAAGCTCATTTCCAGGAAGTCATAATTTCTCATTTGCAGTATCTGGTAACAAACATTGATGCCGGACACGGAGATGTATCTAATTACATGCTTCAAATACTCTATCAGATTTCAAATAGGTGAATTTGGACAAAGCATCTAGGTACGGAAAGTCCTATAACGGACAATGCCCCCCCCCCCTGTAATCCGTTAGCTGCCTGCTGATCCATCACTTTTCGCTACGACTATAATGAACTGTGAAGCGCGACTCTAGTTTCCACCTGCCCCTATAATTCACAGGCACTAGAGTCATATTTCACGGAGGTAATACTAATCCCGCAGGATGAAGGATGGCGGGACCAGTCATGCAAATCTGGACGATGAGTTACTGAGCGGCGATGTAGTGGCCAGGGTAGACCGCTCAATCGGGAACAATGAAAGAGCAAATAGAGGGTCAAGGAGGCGAGGCTTAAAAGTGTTTACAAGTGTAGGAAGACAACAGCAGGACTATTGGCCCAAACTAGGTTGCCTTTTGAGAGCAAGATAGCAAGTTCTGAAGAAGAACGTCTAAGAGAGCTTCATGTGCTATTTCTGTTGTTATAACATCAAGACAAGGAACGGTTTAGCTGTTTATCGGTAATTTACGTAAAACTTATCGAGCCGAAACTTAAACGTTTCGATTGTATTTCTGTTTACAACCTCCGCTGGAAGTTTGTTCCATTCTTCGACAACTCTATACGTGAAGAAATTGCGCGTGGTGTCGAGTGAGAAACGTTTCCCAACTATTTTGTATCCTTTGTTCCTAATCAATCCGTTCGTATCTAGAGTGAAAATGCTCGCTCGGTCGACGTCTTTGTTGCGCACTGTAACTTCTTGACCCGATGCCCCACTCCTATAGTTTCAGTCAAGATGGCTAGCAATTGCACCCAGGCCAGTATAGGTTCGCGACACCGAGCTACAGGGCAGTAGTGTACAGTGAATCCAAAGTTGCCCTGGAAATAAGTGAATCCAAAGTAGCCCTAGAAATAAGTGAATCCAAAGTTACCCTGGAAATAAGTGAGTCCAAAGTTGCCCGGGAAATAAGTGAGTCCAAACGTGCCCTCGAAATCCTATAGTCCAAAACGGCCCTGGGAATACTTACTGCAGATATGCTCTTGTGAAGGAATTAGATTGGCGATAATTAGTGACTCCATCTATGATTTGTGGAGGAATTAGATAGGCGATAATTAGGGGGTACAAGACGCGGATGTGAAGGAATTAGATGGGTCTTAATTAGTGACTACATGTATGCTTTTTGTGAAGGAATTAGATTGGCGATGACTAGATCTTTGAACCTTTCATCGAATGTATTGGTTAGGATGTATGTGATTTGTTATTGTGTCCGACTTAGTCGCTGTATATCTCGGACATTGTAGTTTTATGTTAAGCCAAATTGATCTAATGGTCAAGGTAGTTACTGATGGTACATAGAGATACCATGAACGCAAGTTTTTTGTGAGTCGGCCAATGTATTTGTTAGGATGTATGTTATTTGTTAATGTGTCTGACTTAGTCGCTGTATATCTCGGACAATGTAATTATATGTTTATTTTCTTCTATTCTGGTCAAGTGAGTTACTTTCGGTACATAGAGACTGCCCGTGACGGGTGGGGAAGAGGGGAGGGGTTGACCGGAGTAAGGCGGTGTCCAAACCGCAAATGGTAATTAGCTTTAGGGTCTTTATATGTCAACTGTCACACAATGATCTTATCCCGAGATATATGGTCCTCTTGGAGAATTGTTTTCCTTACGATATCATTCAGATTCCTTTCGGTATCTTATTGCTTTTATTTACGATTGCTCACAGGCGGATTATATAGATGTAGGTTATTAGGTCTTATCAACGGTATGTACATCTGATTGTATTGGAATATTTCGCACGGTATGATATATATTACTTTGTTTGTTATTGAATGACTCAATTGAATAGAAATTTTTACTGCTCAAACCTGAATTGTTAGGATATTCGATATAGTTATGCAAGAAA
Source organism: Gammarus roeselii (assembly GCA_016164225.1). Taxonomy (NCBI): domain Eukaryota; kingdom Metazoa; phylum Arthropoda; class Malacostraca; order Amphipoda; family Gammaridae; genus Gammarus; species Gammarus roeselii. The sequence continues at coordinate 5,350 of SDVV010013876.1, read as the reverse complement.
TATTGGTATATATTAGGACAGCATAGCTATTTGTGCTTTATTTGACTCATTTTCAGAAGTTGTTTTGGTGGAGTTTTTAGCGGTGAGATGCTTGAAGTCAGCTTGATGTTGAATATAGGCTATGAACATTTACAGGTTACAACATGTTCATGTCGACGTGCTTTCATATTGTTTCACGCAAAAGGGTTCTCAGGTGGATTTCTGTGGATTATCTGTGGATTATCTGTGGATTATCGATACGACCGCAATCCTAATTATCTTCGTATTTGTTTTACGGTGCTATTTCACATGAGTATTTTACTGTTTTGCTACCCTTAGCTGCTGGTCTGAGGCCTCGGACATGCAAGCATCATACTGTAACACGTTGGTTGCAAGCGAATGATCTCACTCGGGTATTCGTTGGTCGTTTCGCTTTTTCATTAGTCCCAGCAGTCATTTATCGTACAAATGATTTTTTGTTTCATCGTACAAATGATTTTTTGTTGGGGTGTTAACGATATTGACACGCATTTTCCGTGTCAATATCGGGGTTAATCTTTAAACTGGAGACTCATGCCAGGTTCATTATTGGTTATATCCAGGATGTGACTTTGCTTGATGTTGTTCAGAGACGATGGGTGAATCAGATGCAAGATATGTCTGAAGTATTATACGTGACTGGAATAGGTCTAGAAATTCGTTATAGATTTGAATGGTATCGTAGTAAAAAATGGCGTTATTCTCTTGATCTCAGAGTTAAATGTCAGATATTTTGGAGGAATGTATGTTTAAGAGGTGCAAGTCCATTATGCATCTTTGTGGAATTTCGTTATTGATCCCCTGCAAATGTATACTTTAACATTTAGAAGACGATTTACTGAATGGAGAAGTCCTAGACCATTTATGGTTTGGCTACTCTTCACCTATTGAGATATATTTATCTTCGATAGCTTAGGTACCTGTGTACAACTTCAATTATCTTGATATCTATCACATTTTCAACGTGGGAGCATGAGGCGTTTTAGTGCAATTTCAATGCTAGTTCAATCGAGGTAAATTTAAGATATTGCAAACAGAGATTTATTAGATATATTTTTATTGATAATAGATTTTGACATAATTATATATACATAAATATTCATGGGATATCATTTTAGGAAAAAACAAAACTTTTTCACACCAAAAACTCGATGTGAGCATCTTTGCGAAACAAAAATAATGACTTCGATCATCCTTCTCTTGTGTTTATCTGGATCCTTGGTGCCAGTGACAGTCTGTGGGTTCTTTATCAATGACGTATATCTATTCCTCACCTGATGCTGTCAACTCGTCATATCGGTGTAGGATTTATCATCTGGGTGTGATTTTTTCTCTGATCTATTGGTGTTCGAGACTAACGCCCTTAGTACACATTTTAGATAAACGAGGACCTTTGGGAGAAGTGTATGCAATACTTGTAATCCTACCCTTGTATCCAAAACTTCGTTTATAGTCTTCAGCGAGCTTTTCATGGACGCTAATTTTAATCAATATTACATGTTTGTGACATCAAATCGTTTCAGATTTTCTCCTTGCTATTATCCACATTTCCATTCATTATATACCCAATTCTCCTAGCACTCAAACATTTGTGACGGGATTCTCTCTTCTCATGCTTCACTACCAACATATTTGAAACAAAATCAGATATACATTTTTATTTTATTACAAATATGATGGTCATGCTTCATTACCAACATATTTGAAATAAAATCATATATACATTTGATTTGATTATGCAATTTTTCACTTCTTATACTTGACACCGTTTCATTACCCCATTTGAAAATTCGGTGTCCTTCAATTTTGGCAGTTTTTCTCCTTCACACATTTCAATATCACTGTCAGTGATATCCATTTCACTGAAAGTACCCCTCGTTTCCCCTTATTTTCAATTTCGGTTATGGTTTGAGTCTTTCTCCCATCACATCGATTTAGCCATTTTCACCCAATCTTCATACATTCTTAGCTTGAGTGTTAGTGGCACCATACTTTTTTTTACGCTCGCGCCATTTTGAGAACTGTCTTTCTCATTAGATTGGAAACCCAAGTCCGGTTTATTATGTTCTATCAACGCGCCCATTGCATCCTTTGAGCTCATATTTTCTCGTTAATTTTTAAGATCATCATATTCAAGATAATAGTGTCCTTTGAGATGGCGCCAAAGCCCGAAGGTGGAGCCTGATTTGCTTAATTTTATCTCCGCACTGCAAATACGTAACATTCCTGTTAAAATACTTCCACATCAAACTGGGCCGCATCTTTCTTCCCCGAAAGCGATTCGCTATCTGAAGGAGTACAGATATGAGTCCAATTTATACATACAGGATCGTTACCTTCACTGCGTTGGCACATGTATGGGCTACAATGTAGGCATTTACACACATTTTATGCAAAAGGGTTACCATACACTGCGGATGCATTAATACATTCCCAACCTAACATAACCCATAGAACAACATCCCTTTGCTGTTGATACAAGATACTTCATGTGCATCAGCTTCATACTATGTTATGTTAAAAGAAGTAATCATCCAATCCGATCCTAACCTATCTTATGTACGGTATTCAGTCATTGTTTTATAATATGCATAATACATTTCTCCACTTGTCTCTACATTTTGATCTATCTTTCGCAGTTTTGTCACCTAATTATTTCTACTTCGCAATCAATCTCGACTCATATATATTACCAGAAATGTCAGATTTTCTCAATCTTAGATGGGTTGTATGTTACAAGTAATTCATATTTGTTTCCATCATACAAATGGCCTCTTCATCTCATACTAGGTCTAACACATATTTTCTTCAATATCTCCTGACACGTCATCCTTTGACGACTTGCACAGTCGATCTACCTTTTTTCTTTCCAATAATTTTTCAAACTCTTCACGATGACAGCGTTTCAAATGTCTCCACACGTTACTCGTCGATTTATGTTTATTCAATTTTAATTTTTTCTGGCATAGTTTACAGACCCCCCTCACCCCAACTCTTTCGAACAATCGAGGACTCAAGCTATAACCCATCCTTCCCCTACAGAATCACAATATTGATAGAATATTTTTCTCATCGGACTCTGATTTATATCTCACCATTCTGTCACACATATACAGCATTCATCCTGTGAAAGGTTTATGGGTAGCGTAGCAACCCTTGAAATATTTTCTCCTACCGTATTCAACATATTCATTGTTTCCTTCGACCAACGCGATGTATGCAATTTCATCGCTTATCCTTTGAGTTGTAGGATATTATAAACAATTGATTTACGATTTACATACTTTTATTAGTATCATTTACAGATCTTGCTGACATCGTCAATGACTTTTAACTAGTTTTTTCGATTACATCATGGCTCGTACAGCCACCCATACCCATCATCACGATGTTTAAGTTTCCTCTCAAAATCTATCATATAATCCACCATATCTTTGTTGCGAACACCGGAGGCTGTTCCGTGCCCTTGAGTCCACGAATGTAATTCTTCTTCTTCTTGAACTTCAATTATTCGACTCTTCTCAAATTCAATGTCATTCTGTTTTTCATCAATGAGGAATTCTTGCATACGTTCCGGGTTTTCTCTGGTTCTTAGGAAAAAACGTTGCCCACCACTTCAGCTTTATTACAATCATGAGGATTTTTCCCTCGGATCATATCAATTTCGAGAGTTGCTTTCTTATTACCCTTGAAGTTTGTTACATACGACTGAAACCCGTCAATTTCAATTACCCAGAGTCGAATTTTTTTCCTTCATCCATTTATGAATGTTATCTCTCACTCTTTTGATTCTTGTTTTACCCATTCTGAGATATCTGATCTTTTCATCACTTGTCAATATTTGTTCGATCCGACTCATATCATCTTCGGAGATTTCTTCTTCCAAAACACGTAAACTGATTTTTGTCACTTGAACATTCATTGTTATCTATTTGCGGATGATCTGACCGTCTCCGCTTGTCCTCCACGTGACACTGACTCCAATCACGTCATACAACTTGCTATTATAATGCATCTGCAAATCTTTAAGCCTATCATCACTCGCTTCAGCGATCAATTACGTATGTATGTACGTCTATAGACCTGTATACGTATGTACATGTCAAAAACCTAACCTTACCTAACTTATGTACGGTACTTTGTCATTGATATATACAATCCATAACGAATTAGCTCCACTTGTCTCTACATTTTTGATCTAACCTTTGCAGTTTTGATACGCACTTCCAATTTTGATCTACCAAATTTTTTCACGACAATACGATGTTGCCTTCTACTTACACGTTTTATGCAAATTCATTGCTTAATCTTTGAGTCTTAGGATATTATAAACATTTAATTAGGGATTGACACGGTTTATTTCTGCATTATTAGTATTAATAACAGATATTGCTGACATCATCAATGACTTCTATCTCGTTTTTTTTCGATTACAGCATGGCTCGTACAGTCACCCAATCTTGCTGGATGTATCAATGTTTCTGCATTTTTTGTATCAACATGGTGCGTACATACACCCGTACTCATCATCACTCTGTAGCAGTCTTCTCTCAATTTTTTTCTTATACTCCACCATATCTTTGATACGAATTCGGAAACCTATTCCATCCCCATGTCTCCATAAATGTTGATCCCCGCATTTCCATAAATGTTCTTCTTCTTCTATGCGAACTTCAATTATTCGAATCTTATCCAATTCAATGTACCTCCAATCTTTATCCGAAAGAAACTCCATCATATACTCCAGATTTTCTTCAGTCCCTAGATAGAATTTATTTTACACTAACTCAACTTTCCTACATGTGTGGAAGTTTTCTGCTTGGGACATATAAAATTCAAGATATACCTTCTTATTTTCTTTGAACTCTGTTACATACGACTGAATTGTTTCGAAATCAGTTACCCAAATCCTGTTTTCTTCATTGTCCTTCCATATATGAATAATAGTTCACGCTCTTGCGATTCTTGTTCTCCGCATTTGTAGATAATTGATTTATTCATCACTTGTCAATATATCCTCGAACCAAGCTAAATCATCTAAGGAGATTTTTTCATCCAACACTCGTAAACAAATTTTTGAGATGTGAACATCCATTTATATCTATTTGAGGATGATCCGTCCGTATCCGCTTATCGTCCAGGTAACACTGACTCCAATCACGTCATAATGCTTGCTATTATAATGCGTTTGCAAATCTTTAAGCCTATCATCACTCGCTTCGGCGAACAATTATGTAGCTATGTATGTACGTATGTCCGTCTATAGATCTGTATACGTACGTGCACGTGTATATTTGAGCGTATAAACGTGTACATGTATTAAACAATATAT
>SDVV010013875.1:0-14976 GCA_016164225.1 Gammarus roeselii | reverse complement strand
TTCATTGGGGCGCACAGTTATGAACGAATAATCAAGCCATGAGTTATCGCTCATCTTCATTGGGGCGCACAGTTATGAACAAATAATCAAGCCATGAGTTATCGCTCATCTTCATTGGGGCGCACAGTAATGAACAAATAATCAAGCCATGAGTTATCGCTCATCTTCGTTGGGGCGCACAGTTATGAACGAATAATCAAGCCATGAGTTATCGCTCATCTTCATTGGGGCGCACAGTTATGAACGAATAATCAAGCCATGAGTTATCGCTCATCTTCATTGGGGCGCACAGTTATGAACGAATAATCAGGCCATGAGTTATCGCTGATCTTCATTGCGGCGCACAGTTATGAACGAATAATCAAGTCATGAGTTATCGCTGATCTTCAGTGGGGCTCACAGTTATGAACGAATAATCAAGCCATGAGTTATCGCTCATCTTTATTGGGGCGCACAGTTATGAACAAATAATCAAGCCATGAGTTATCGCTCATCTTCATTGGGGCGCACAGTTATGAATAAACATCATACGACTCGCGTCCGGTGCACTATAGCAACTGAGTCTTCTTGGTCCATGTTATCCGGTGGATCGGAAAATGGCAATGCACTTGGACTTCTAGTATGAATAATATAAAACCACAAGTCTGAGGATCCTTATTTGCAATGCATTTGTACTGTCTACCAACTACAATACATAACTGTATGTGTCTCGTGGACAGATGAGCCAAGTGTTTCATCTCCACAAAGGAATAACGCCTCTCTGCAGATGTTCGCATAAGACAAACCATAACAAGTTGCACAATAGGTCACAATATTTCACGATAGCCCACAACAGTAATAACCCGCTCGCAACGTTTCACGACAGCCTTAACAGCCCACAACAGCCAACAATCGCACACAACAGCCCAATGTAGCACACAACAGCCATCAGGAGCCCACAACAGCACACAGCCGTTCACAACACACACAACAGGCCACAACAGCCAACAAAAATCCATAACAGCCCACATTATTACACAACAGTCACAACAGCCCAAAACAGCCCACAGCAGCCCGCAATACCCCACAGCAGCCCACAGCAGCCCATATAAGCCCACAGATGCCCGCAAAAGCCTGCAATAGCCCACAAAAACCCACCACAGCCCTTAACTGCCCCCAATAGCCTTCAACAGTTCACAACAACCCTTAAAACAGCCCGCAACAACCCTTATAACAGCCCACATCAAACTTCAACAGCTGTCAACGGTTCACAGCAGCCCTGATAACAGCCCACAACAACCCACATCAGCCATCAGCAGCCCACAACAATCCACAATAACCAGCAAACCCCCTTAAAATAGTCATCAGCAATAAAAAAACTCACAACAATCAATAACAGCCCACAGCAGCCAACCACGGCCCGCAACAGCTCAAATTAATATAGAGCAGCCCACAACAGCTCACAACTGCCCACATAAGACCACTACAGCCCACAACAGCCTGCAACGCCCTATAGTAGCCCACAAAAGCCCACATGCCTACGACAGCCCAACAAAGCACAAAACAGCCCGCATCAGCAGACCACTACCCACAACAGCACACAACATCTCACTACAGCCCACAATTGCCCAAAACGGCCCCAGTAGCCCACAATAGCACATATCAGCTCACAACAGGCCACAACGGTCCACAACAGCCTGCAACAGTCCACAACAGCCCACAATTGCCAACATCAGTTCACAACAGTCCACAACAGCCTACAACAGTCCACAACAGACTACTACAGTCCACAACAGCCCTCAACAAGAGACATCTGCACTTGTCTCGTCTCAGTTCCAGGGCCACCGAACACAATGCGGCGCTTCTCACAGGTTCAGGATCGCATGCTTCCCACCTCCCACTGCCGCCAGTTCCCTACTATTATTCCGCAGCATTGTCTTATTCTAGCCGTTTTAAGAGTTGTCTTCAGTCATGAGAAGGCCTCCGTGTGGCTACCCGTCTTTGAACCCTTAATTGAGACGAACAAAAGCTAGGTCCGCCTGAGCTGGCTGCTGAGAGACTGTCCCACCACATTTAGCCAAAAGCTTGTAACATTTGACGGCTCACCGTGGGAAGAACCGAAGCTGTTTAAGGTTACCAACAGGGAAGCATTTGTAAATAAATGCTAAAAGGATAGTAGTTCCATTATTCGTGTGACTCATAATATTTGGTTCAAGTAAATGAAGTTTTGAAGACTCATCCCATCCGACAGAGACACAGAGCGCCTGCAAAGTTTTCAAGTTACATCTGTAATGTAGTAAACCATGAACAAGTCAAACTCATTAGCTAATGCTATAAAATATTTATTACGTTTTTATTTTTGTTTATTTAATAAAAAGTTAATCATATCAGACAGCAAGATCACAACATTCTCATGAAACACATTTAATATCACGCTATAATAGAATCTGGTAGTTCACATGCATCAAACACCGAATAATCAAAGGAGACGATTCCAGATAATTCCACTCCTGTAAAGTCGCGCCTAGTCGAGTCAGATACCTCACCCGAACACTAGTTTTCTTTAGGCTGAGGCGTTACCGCAACACCTTGGCAGATGGTGCGCCGGGTCACAGGTGAAGGCTGGCCGCGACTGACGATAAATGCTTTTCATTGACCTTGCGCTGGGCTCAAGAACCGAAAAAGACCTAGCGCCTACCTTTCCACAGAAAAACTTGGATGACCCATGATTCTGATCTTTAAGTGAGCGAGGAAGACAGTTACGGAGCACTTCAACTTGCACAATAAATGTTGACCATATTTGGTGAGAGATAATTATCGTGGCATTTACGACGTCTCTGTGAATCGGGTGGCCTTCACATGGATATCTTCTGATTGACATGATTGGTTTAATAGGTGCCAAATTGCAGCTGTTTCTTCTAATTGAGGTTAGTTTTAATAACTCCATTAACTATGGTTAGGTGGCTCAAAGAGGTGGCTCAATAGCTCTGTGTTAGGAGTGTAGGAACTCATCAAACAAAAGTAGATTCCTCAGTTCAGTTCAGAAATAATCTATTGGTTGAACTACAAATCTCACGGTAAAGGGCAGCCTGCAATATTTTGCAAGATCTTTAAATCAGAAGAAATCATGAAAATGCTCATTGGCGATTAAACATTTTTTTTTAAATTCCTGCAAGTACGAGGCAAAAAAAATTATACTGCAATCAAATGATAGGAGAAAAATAGTCCGTAATCGAGTACTTGAATCTCAAACATAAATTATGATCGGATTATCGTCACTTAATCGTCGACGAGCCAGCAGCCGGCGATAGCACACCGATCATTTCTGTCTGAGATGAGGGCCACTCTGCCTGATGTGAGGGGCGGCTTCTCTGCAGCCTGGTGCGAGATGGGTGACACTATACCTAATGTGAGGGGTGGCTTTTCTGCAGCCAGGTGTGAGATGGGTGTCACTGTGACTGATGTGAGGGGCGGCTTTTCTGCATCCAGGTGCGAGATGGGTGACACAATACCTGATGTGAGGGGCGGCTTCTCTGCAGCCAGGTGCGAGATGGGTGTCACTCTGCCTGATGTGAGGGGCGGCTTTTCTGCAACCAGGTGCGAGATGAGGGTCACTCTGCCTGTTGTAAGGGGCGGCTTCTCTGCAGCCAGGTGCGAGATGGGTGTCCTATGCCTGATATGAGGGGCGGCTTCTCTGCAGCCAGGTGCGAGATGGGTGTCACTCTACCTGCTGTGAGGGGCGACTCCACTGCAGCCAGGTGCGAGATGGGTGTCACTCTGCCTGATGTGAGGGGCGGCTTCTCTGCAGCCAGGTGCGAGATGGGTGTCACTCTGCCTGATGTGAGGAGCGGCTTCTCTGCAGCCAGGTGTGAGATGGGTGTCACTATGCCTGATGTGAGGAGCGGCTTCTCTGCAGCCAGGTGCGAGATGGGTGTCACTCTGCCTGATGTGAGGGGCGGCTTCTCTGCAGCCAGGTGCGAGATGGGTGTCACTCTGCCTGATGTGAGGGGCGGCTTCTCTGCAGCCAGGTGCGAGATGGGTGTCACTCTGCCTGATGTGAGGGGCGGCTTCTCTGCAGCCAGGTGCGAGATGGGTGTCACTCTGCCTGATGTGAGGGGCGGCTTCTCTGCAGCCAGGTGCGAGATGGGTGTCACTCTGCCTGATGTGAGGGGCGGCTTCTCTGCAGCCAGGTGCGAGATGGGTGTCACTCTGCCTGATGTGAGGGGCGGCTTCTCTGCAGCCAGGTGCGAGATGGGTGTCACTCTGCCTGATGTGAGGGGCGGCTTCTCTGCAGCCAGGTGCGAGATGGGTGTCACTCTGCCTGTTGAGAGGAGCGTCTTCTCTGAAGCCAGGTGCGGAGGGCAACGCCGATCATAGGTTAAGGTCGCCCAGAGACGGAAGGAAGTCCCGGAAGCTTTACACTTCGTGAGCAAACGTGACCGCCTCTGATGGCAGCTCGGGTCCTGACCTGCTGAACCCGGCGCCAGGCTCCACAATGTCGGGTTGAGGACCCGAACTGAGGCGGTGCCGACGCTAGGGCTAACGCGGATACGTATAACCGCGTGTGAACGGAGGTAGGAGCTAGGGGTGTACTCGACAGAAGGGTGGAAAGGGGAGCTTTTTGCGTGTGATAAGTGGTAAGGGGCTGTCACGACTGTGATGGGCTGTAGAAGGAGCAATTACGAGTGTGAAGGCGAGTAGGGAGAGTTGCTTTGCGTGTTGATGAAGATAGGGTGAGCTTGTTTATGAATTAAAGGCGGTAGGAGGAGCAATACATGTGTGTAGGGTGGTGAGAGTTAGGGATATACACGGGCAAAGGCCGCTAGGGAGCGCCGTTAGGCGTCATGCAGAGTTTTCGTATAAATTAACTTGATGGGTGGTTATCACCAATGTAATTAGTAGGGTAAATCAGTTAGTAAAGGTGTGTGTGGCGTACCATCCTAATTAAACCCACTACTAATATTATATATGTGTACTCTTGAATTAATACATGAAGACTTACACTGTCTTTTCTTGGTGGATCTGTGACCGGCGCTCACCCCATTTGACTCACCATTACCTATTGAATCCCCCGGAAGTGAATGAGACCTAAAGCTGCCAGTTGATGCCTTAAGCCTCAACAGGTGAGACAAAGTGGTGAGTGTGGTGAGGCAAGGTGTACTGAGGTGTCCATCCTTGCTGGTCAGCTGGTCAAGAACAGGTGTGCGGGCTCTTGCGGCCTGGTGAAGGTTGATAGATGTGCTGCAATGGACGCGAGCTCCACTTATTAAACAGCTGATGATAAACACATATTAATTTTCCAAACTTATCTTGTTTTGTGCTTGGGAGGAATACGGTTTTTTATGAATATATCTTGTCATGGAAGATACAAGGAAGAATGATACATAGATAATATGTAGACGTCATGATATCGGACTCAAGGACGACATTTGAGACTGGGGTCAAACTACCAACTACGACCGAAATATATTTCGTTGAATCTCCGTGCACAATAAAAAATTACAATTCATATGTAAAATGGAACAAAGGGCCGGGGTAAAAACATTGTTTATGTAAATGGAGTTCGTTTTCCAGAGGCGGATTCTGTGCTCATTTTTCAGCAAGCGCAGACGTTGAACGAAGATCAGCGAGAACAATGATCAAGACATAGGAACAAGGGACCTTGATTATTGAAGGCCCCTTTTCAAATACAATTTTCGCATGGTCCTCGCGACACCAACAGCTCAAGCCATGACTTATGCTGATAATTCAGACTAGTTTAGGCCGACCATGATGTGAATAGAGCCTCGGAAGGTGCCTTGTTCGGGCAGCTGGTGACAGACGGCACCGTAACGGAGCAAGGGAGCGACGTGCGGTCTGGGAGATGGTGGGCCTGATACGACGTCCATTATAGCGGGACAAAGGGTGTTGGCTGTAACCGACACCTACCACCGCCAACGTCTATCAACGCCGCTGACTGTAGGTACCACCATAATCAAATACCACGGTCACTGGCTATTTTACAACTAGCTACCGCCACTGTCAATACCACCACCGCCGACTACCACCGCCACTGACTATACAACCACCACCGGCTAAAACATCGCCCCCAGCTGTACACTCACAACGGAGATACCACCGACACTGGCTGTACCACTGAAACAGACTACACCACTGCACCGTCCCCAGCTATACCAAGAACACCAACTACCACCGCCATTACCACCGCCATCGGCTATGCCACCGCCCCCGGTGGCATAGCCGGAGTAAAGTATTGGCGGAATAAGGATTGCTTCGCTGTTTGCTCTGCGAAGCTTTAACAGTACAACAATTGACGGTTAACGGTTTGAAACGTAATAATAAACCCTTTTAAATAACGGTCAAATGAACACCACCAGGAACGAAGTCTTGATTCGCATTAAACTTTGTACAACTAATATAAAGATGAATTTGGATGAGTGTAATTAAATGCAAACACTCACAGGCAATGTCAGTTAAATTTGTGTATGCCTTAGGAGACGAACACAACACACAGAAGGTATTTATCTTGCAAGCAATAGAATAACTAAAGGAAATCAAAATCTTAAATTTTACCTACTTGCATCGTTAGCTTTCCTTGATAAGGTACTCTTCAGCCATGAAAGCAGTAGGCAAGGTTACAGGCTTTTGCTGTCTGTACATCACGTTTGTAAATGGGTACCTCGCTGCCTTCAACAAAGCCGCCCAACATAATAATCCTTATCCTTCTCGACCCATGTCACGGCGCCTGCCCGTGCGATGTTAATGACTAAGCGCTCAACATAATGGGCCACGACACGGGCGAAGGAACGGGTAGGCACGCAGATCAGGGAACATTTGAACAAGGAGCCTCCAAACAGCCCGCTAAGCAAGAGAGCCTCTAAACAGCCTACAAAGCAATGGAGCCATTAACAGCTGATTATAACGAGGCCACGAGCCTGCCCATCAACAATGCAAGGTTAGAAGCACAAGCATGGGGTCTTGTAGGACCTCGGACTGCTGCGGCGGGGCTCGTGACGACTGCTGCGGCGAGCTCATGACGACTGGTGCGGCGAGCTCGTGACGACTGGTGCGGCGGAGCTCGTGACGACTGCTGCGGCGAGCTCATGACGACTGGTGCGGCGGAGCTCGTGACGACTGGTGCAGCGGAGCTCGTGAAGACTGGAGCGGCGGAGCTCGTGACGACTGGTGCAGCGGAGCTCGTGACGACTGCTGCGGCGAGCTCGTGACGACTGGTGCGGCGGAGCTCGTGACGACTGCTGCGGCGGAGCTCGTGACGACTGCTGCGGCGGAGCTCGTGACGACTGGTGCGGCGGAGCTCGTGACGACTGCTGCGGCGGAGCTCGTGACGACTGGTGCAGCGGAGCAGGTGACGACTGCTGCGGCGGAGCTCGTGACGACTGGTGCGGCGGAGCTCGTGACGACTGGAGCGGCGGAGCTCGTGACGACTAGTGTGACGAAGCTCATGATGACTGGAGCAGCGGAGCTCATGACGACTGGTGCGGCGGAGCTCGTGACGACTGGAGCGGCGGAGCTCGCGACGACTGGAGCAGCGGAGCTCGTGACGACTGGAGCAGCGGAGCTCGTAACGACTGGAGCGGCGGAGCTCGTGACGACTGGTGCGGCGGAGCTCGTGACGACTGGTGCGGCGGAGCTCGGAACGACTGGAACGGCGGAGCTCGTGACGACTGGAGCAGCGGAGCTCGTGACGACTGGAGCAGCGGAGCTTGTGACGACTGGAGAAGCGGAGCTCGTAACGACTGGAGCGGCGGAACTCGTGATGACTGGAGCGGCGAAGTTCGTGACGACTGGTGCGGCGGAGCTCGTGACGACTGGAGCAGCAGAGCTCGTGACAACTGGTGCGGCAGAGTTGGTGACGACTGGTACGGCAGAGTTGGTGACGACTGGTGCGGCGGAGCTCGTGACGACTGGAGCAGCGGAGCTCGTGACGACTGGTGCGGCGGAGCTCGAGACGACTGGTGCGGTGGAGCTCGTGACGACTGGAGCGGCGGAGCTCGTGATGACTGGTGCGTTGGAGCTCGTGACGACTGGTGCGGCGGAGCTCGTGACGACTGGAGCGGCGGAGCTCGTGACGACTGGTGCGTTGGAGCTCGTGACGACTGGTGCGGCGGAGCTCGTGACGACTGGCGCGGCGGAGCTCGTGACGACTGGTGCGGCGGAGCTCGTGACGACTGGTGCGGCGGAGCTCGTGGCGACTGGTGCGGCGGAGCTCGTGACGACTGGTGCGGCGGAGCTCGTGACGACTGGAGCGGCGGAGCTCGTGACGACTGGTGCGTTGGAGCTCGTGACGACTGATGCGGCGGTGCTCGTGACGACTGGAGCGTTGGGAAGATGTTTGGTATGGGCAAGGGTCCTCTAAACACAGTCCGCATTAATGGACGTTTTTCGATTAAATTTCGATCCCTCCATCAAGTGGCTTCATTACATACTTTTCAATGGAATCCCTACCAATGTAGTTATGCAGTTGACACACTTTCATACGTTGTCGAGACTCCGGAAACATGAGGTTGGTATATATGAGCGCTGGACAACGCTCTCTTGACAGACGTGACCTTTGGCTGAAAAACATGGGATCGTAACGCTCAGCGTCGAAAACATACCCGTTGGAAAGCGCAGCCCTGAGGCAATTGTTTTTGCTATTATTCCACTGGAGGTGTCCTAATGTTTGTGCTGATGAGGTATTATTTTTAGCTTTTAGTGCATTACAAGAAATTTGCGCTGAGCAAAGGGATGCTTCGATACCACGATTATATTCCCCCGAACAAAGGAAAGCTTCAATACCACGACTATATTCCACCGAGCAAAGAGAAGCTTCGATACCACGACTATACTCCACCGAGCAAAGGGAAGCTTCGATACCACGATTATATTCCACCGAGCAAAGAGAAGTTTCGATACCACGACTATACTCCACCGAGCAAAGGGAAGCTTCGATACTACGATTATATTCCACCGAGCAAAGGGAAGCTTCGATACCACGACTGTACTCCACCGAGCAAAGGGATGCTTCTATACTACGATTATATCCCACCGAGCAAAGGGATGCTTCAATACCACGGTTATATTCCACCGAGCAAGGGGAAGCTTCGATACAACGATTATATTCCACCGAGCAAAGGGAAGCTTCGATACTACGATTATATTCCACCAAGCAAAGGGAAGCTTCGATGCCACGACTATATTCCACCGAACAAAGGGATGCTTCAATACTACGTTTATATTAAACTGAGCAAAGGGAAGCTTCGATACTACGATTATATTCCACCGAACAAAGGGATGCTTCAATACCACGGTTATATTCCACCGAGCAAGGGGAAGCTTTGATACTACGATTATATTCCACCGAGCAAAGGGAAGCTTCGATACTACGATTATATTCCACCGAGCAAAGGGAAGCTTCGATGCCACGACTATATTCCACCGAAGAAAGGGATGCTTCAATACCACGTTTATATTCCACTGAGCAAAGGGAAGCTTCGATACTACGATTATATTCCACCGAGCAAAGGGAAGCTTCGATACCACGACTATATTCCACCGAGCAAAGGAAAGCTTCGATACTACGATTATATTCCACCGAGCAAAGGGATGCTTCAATACACGGCTATATTCCACCGAGCAAAGGGAAGCTTCGATACTACGATTACATTCCCACGAGCAAAGGGAAGCTTCGATACCACGACTATATTCCACCGAACAAAGGAAAGCTTCGATACTACGATTATATTCCACCGAGCAAAGGGATGCTTCAATACTACGGTTATATTCCACCGAGCAAAGGGAAGCTTCGATACTACGATTACATTCCCACGAGTAAAGGGAAGCTTCAATACCACGATTATATTCCGCTGAGCAAATGGAAGCGTCAATACCACGATTATATTCCGTCGAACAAAGGGAAGATTCAAAACCACGATCATACTATGCGATTATATTGTACAATATAATCGGATATTTTACAATATAATCGTATTCCGCCGAGCGAAGTGATGTATGCGCTACAGGAACTGAAGGATACCATCCTGCAAACGAGCCTATCAAGGTAATTGTCGTAGGGTGATGTGATGGGAGGGTAGTCGCTGCTTCATCAGAATGCATGAAGATGATTGACTAAGGGAGTGATCACTCGAATGTAGGATCATCAAGTGGGTAAAAATAAGGATGAGTCAGGATTAGGAGTAGTGCTGACTAATAACATTCGTTTTTGTATAAAGGAACACTGAAGAATCCTGCATGGGGACAAAACTTGTCTATCACGCTTGCTCGTACCGCACGTTAATACGACACTCCTTGAAACTACTGAAGCAAACAGGTCAATTCGTCTTATTACTAACCAGTGTGGTCGTGTTCTTACTGCCCAACTCTTACTAACCAGTGTGGTCGTGTTCTTTCTGCCCAACTCTTACTAACCAGTGTGGTCGTGTTCTTAATGCCCAACTCTTACTAACCAGTGTGGTCGTGTTCTTACTGCCCAACTCTTACTAACCAGTGTGGTCGTGTTCCTACTGCCCAACTCTCTCAAGATTGTTCTAATTACAAACGCACAATAATCTTTGTTATTTCTTTGAAGTTTAGTAACTCGAAGTGACATACAAAATACAAGTCAAAACGCATTGGACGGAATGCGCTGTCAACCCTCCATAGCGCGTCCAGCTGCAAGATTGTCAGAAATGCGCTGTCAACCCTCCATCGCGCGTCCAGCTGCAGGATTGTAAGAAATGCGCTGTCAACCCTTTATCGCGCGTCCTGCTGCAGGATTGTAAGAAATGCGCTGTCAACCCTCCATCGCGCGTCCAGCAGCAGGATTGTAAGAAATGCGCTGTCAACCCTCCATCGCGCGTCTAGCTGCAGGATTGTAAGAAATGCGCTGTCAACCCTCCATCGCGCGTCTAGCTGCAGGATTGTAAGAAATGCGCTGTCAACCCTCTATCGCGCGTCCAGCTGCAGGATTGTAAGAAATGCGCTGTCAACCCTTTATCGCGCGTCTAGCTGCAGGATTGTAAGAAATGCGCTGTCAACCCTCCATCGCGCGTCCAGCTGCAGGATTGTAAGAAATGCGCTGTCAACCATCCATCGCGCGTCCAGCTGCAGGATTGCAAGCAGAGTAGTACACAAACACGCATCAATTATCCCTGCTTTTATCTCTTGCTCAGCCCAGCTACCGAGCTACCGGCTGAGGAAGTGCTGGCGCGCGACTTACCACTAAAACTGAGTGGGGAAGCACCTGTAAGCGATGGGTACACCAGAACATCGTGCTGACTAAGCCTCTGGAATCGGGACGTGAGTGTTTCAAAGACATGGCATAGTGCTAGAGTCATGTGAAGAACATGATGTTGTGAGATGGCTCGCCCTTACCTAAAACAAGAGAGAAGATCAGTGAAATCGGTACGGTACTCTAAATAGACTAGTCAGATTAGCTTTGCCTACTCACACTGATCCCAATCTCGTTTCCATTAGCTATGTTTTTCTTCTGAATTACATTTATAGCCGGAGGAAGTTTCCAATACAATTTGTATTACTTTACAAATATCATGATTATTATTACTACAATTATTATGGTTGTAGCATCAGATATCTACCACATTATTGTAAATATGTAATTTGTGACGCATGCTGGGAGTATAAGTAAAGTTTCTTCACATTCGTCCTTACAGTATCCCCTACCTGTACGGTGCAATCTAGGAAACGATGCTGACTGTGGAACGCCCGTCCTTCAGTGCAGATCACACAGCGACGAGGAGCTGTCTGCCTCGTGTTATTACCAGGCAACTGATCACCACCATCGAAGGAAAGCCACCCTTCTCCCCCTTCGAGCCATGCATTAGAGCAGGACAAATTCTATGTTGTGGTAGAGGGATTACGCTGGTAAAATCAAAATGATAGCCCAAAGACGAAGAAAAAATGTACGCAGCCTATCGATCATCGTTTGGTAGGCCTTGGTGGTACATCGGGCACTGGATGCCGGGCGTGGACTGGGCAATGCATGCTGGGTATGCTTGTCAGGGCATTGGGCAATCATTGATGGCAAGAGGTTGCTGATAGATGGAGTGGTCGAGTCATCCTTCTAAAAGAGTTTGACAGACGTTTATAAACATTTGGAAACATTTTATTACAACAAGGTTGTACGGTTGAAAGGTGACTATTTAATTTAATACTTTGCAACAAAAGCATTAAATGTACTGCTTAATGTATCATTAACATGTAGTCATATCTCGGGGTAATCATTTTTAGAAAATTAGGTTATAAAATGTATAAATTTTTGAACAGGTTTGACTGTTCTTTGCTATATAAATATTTAACATCAAGAATATTTGTGCGCGCGAAAAATCCTAAATAACTGCATTCGTACGTACGTCATTATTCAGAAAAAAAATTGCAAGACAACACGTGATATTTACCGAACCACTGCTGGAAGTAACCAGGTAGACAGGGATTCTGAAAAACGCTGAGCGGCCTCGTGTATCGGCCTATAATTGGAAGGGGGCGTCGTTGCTCGTTTCTCCAATGCCGACGCAGCTTAAGTAGGCATCCTAATTTTCTCCCTATTTCTGAGTTGGATTGCAGTGTGAGACTCATTCAAACTTACTTAGGAATGTGAGGAGACTCAAAACACCGGATGGTACACATATACTCAAAGCTGTCACCATCATCGACATGTGTCACGCCCAATACATCGCACCATTCTTGGCACTTTCCTCTCCATCAACACATATCTTAATTCTACGGTAAGTGTATTCCAATTGAAATAGTCTCCCTTCGCCCATCAACACCGCAAATAGTACCAACGTCCTTCAAGTGCTCCCCGGACAGTATTCACGGCTCTAGTGCCTGCGTGACAGGATCAGTAGCGGCACCACGGCCAACAACACAGCACAGAAACAACAGCGGCGGCAGCAGCGAGGCGGCAGCAGCTTTGGACCCTACATGAAGGATCGTCCTTGTGCCCGTCACAGCAGTTCCTGGTGGAGTGCCCACGCGCTCTACTGCTCAGTACTGATGATACCCATACTGAGCAGATTAGTCTTCACGATACCCATACTGAGCAACTTAGTCTCCACGACACCCAAGCTGATTAGCTTAGTCTTCAAGACACTTGAGCCATCCATCGCTTTGAACACATTGCTCTAGTGGAAGATTTGCCGAAAGGTAAGCATTTATATTGGAAAAGTTCCTTTGAAATATTGATGCTTGTGTACTTTGAAGTCTCATCGTCGAAATGCAGTCGCAACTTGCAACTATGCATATTGTAAATAAATTCGGGAAAGCGCCCTGCACGTAGTCTAGCATGTAATATAGTGTGAACATTGGGTACGATTGCGGGAAAGCGCCCTCCACGTAGTCTAGCATGTAATATAGTGTGGACGTTGGGTACGATTGCGGGAAAGTGCCCTCCACGTAGTCTAGCATGTAATATAGTGTGGACATTGGGTACGATTGCGGGAAAGCGCCCTCCACGTAGTCTAGCATGTAATATAGTGTGGACACTGGGTACGATTGCGGGAAAGCGCCCTCCACATAGTCAAGCATGTAATATAGAGTGGACATTGGGTACGATTGCGGGAAAGCGCCCTCCGCGTAGTCTAGCATGTAATATAGTGTGGACATTGGGTACGATTGCGGTAAAGCGCCCTCCACGTAGTCTAGCATGTAATATAGTGTGGACATTGGGTACGATTGCGGTGAAGCGCCCTCCACGTAGTCTAGCATGTAATATAGTGTGGACATTGGGTACGATTGTTTTCGTGAATTTGTTCGTCAATAATGCGGGATTACCGCATGGTCTCATTACCGCATGGTCTCATTACCGCATGGTCTCATTACCGCATGGTCTCATTACCGCATGGTCTCATTACCGCATGGTCTCATTACCGCATGGTCTCATTACCGCATGGCCTCATTTCTCACGATGGCTTCAAAACTGTTATGACGGAGCAAGACCATACAAAATGACCCAATCCATCAATTAATTCAGTGCTTCACGACACTAACATTGAGCAGCTTACTCTTCACGACACACACGTTGAGCAGCTTACTCTTCACGACACACACGTTGAGCAGCTTACTCTTCACGACACACACGTTGAGCAGCCTAGTCTTCGCGGCACACACGTTGAGCAGCTTACTCTTCACGGCACACACGTTATGCAGCTTACTCTTCACGACACAAACACTGATCAGCTTACTCTTCACGACACACACGTTGAGCAGCCTAGTCTTCGCGGCACACACGTTGAGCAGCTTACTCTTCACGGCACAAACGTTGAGCAGTGTACTCTTCAAGACACAAACGTTAAGCAGCTTACTCTTCACGACACACACGTTGAGCAGCTTACTACTTACTCTTTACGACACACACGTTGAGCAGCTTACTCTTCACGACACACTGTCGTTGAGAAACCTAGTCTTTGCTGCCCACACGTTCAGCAGCTTACTCTTCACGACAATCACGTTGAGTAGCTTACTCTTCACAGCACACACGTTGAGCAGCTTACTCTCCACGACACACACGTTGAGCAGTTTACTCTTCACCAAACACACGTTGAACAGCGTACTCTTCCTGACGCACACGTTGAGTAACTTACTGTTAACGACACACACGTTGAGCAGCTTACTCTTCACGACACACACGATGAACAGCTTACTCTTCACGACACACATGTTCAGCAGCTTACTCTTCACGAAGCACAGGTTGAGCAGCTTACTCTTCACGGCACACACGTTGAGCAGCTTACTCTTCACGACACACACGTTGAGAAGCCTAGTCTTCCCGGCACACACGTTGAGCAGCTTACTCTTCACGACACACACGTTGAGCAGCTTACTCTTCATGACAATCACTTTGAGCAGCTTACTCTTAACGACACACACGTTGAGCAGCCTAGTCTTCACGACACACACGTTGAGCAGCTTACTCTTCACGACACACACGTTGAGCAGCTTACTCTTCACGACACACACGTTGAACAGCTCACTCTTCAG
>SDVV010013874.1:0-14976 GCA_016164225.1 Gammarus roeselii | reverse complement strand
CTTTTTGAACCTCTTGTTGTATTTGATGAAGAAATCTGTAACACGCTATCACACCAGCATCGATACGTCCCGCCAATGGAAGAGTGTAAACAAAGCGAGCTGCGCTTGTTGCCAGTTTTGTCAGAATATTTCTCTGAATCATATTGTTGCGCTGCAACTATAATTGTAAGCTGTTTGTGCTAGCTGAACGAAATGTTGTTTACTACCTACAGAGATATGCAACAATATCAAAATATGTGATTGCCTAATCGTAATAGGCCTGTGATGCACCTATAATGCGTTAAGTGTTATTAAAAATAATGTAGGGTCAATCAAAGACCTCTACACCTTCATCGTCTACGACTGCTCACCGCGGAGCACCTAGCGCTCATCGTTCCCGCGCTCTTCTCATCTACCAACAATCAATCCACCGCCACATCTCAACGTGCAGTCTCGCCAACCTATCATCACCGCTGTACATCTCATTCCGCACGTCAAGTGTGTTTCGAGCACCGCTTCACATATCATTCCGCACGTTAAGTGTGCTTCGAGCAGCGCGCCACTTCGCTCGCCGTAACGCAGCGTCTCATCAACCACGTGTGCCCTTAGTTCGCACTAACCTCAAGACAGTTCACTGTGCTCATCGCTCCAAGCACCAGCAACCACTTGCTTGGTGTCATAGTCTACAACTACCACACAGCTCTGGTCATCGTCACTATTAGGAGCTGTACGTCGAGTTCATCCGATTCAGTGCTGTAAATTGTTTGCTCTTCAGTGTAAGCAAGGTACGCCCTCATCATTCCGTAAGTCCCGGTATCGGGTGTTCCTGTAATTTCATTCATGTGTTTGTTATATTGTCCACCGTAACACTTGTTATTCGTCCATTGTATCATTGACTACGTCACGGTCCATGCTAGCACCGTCGTCATTCTCAATTTTAGCATAAGCCTTGCGTTCTTGTAATATATGTAAAAATGTATCTCTCTATCACTCCCCCTGCACCTCGTCGCATCTCTCTCTAGGATTAAAAATAGGCAAACACTCGCCGTCGATCAAAATGGAGTCAGATAAGGAAACTACTCAACGCGATTCAATTCTGTGGCCGATCAATTTATAACTGCCGTTCCGTAACCTTGAAAGCTCAACGGTCAGTCAAGTGCTGAATCCGTGGCTAGAGATTGTGAGGACGGCAGGAGATCAATTCAGGCCGTTCAACTAATAATTTCTAACTTTTCACAATTATTATTCATCAATCTACTAGCAAATTTGATGCCCTCATTTTATTTTTCAAACTAGTTTATTTTTTGCAATGCGATACTCGTATTTCTCAATCTTACAATCAATATTATCATTCGTTTAAACATTCAATCATCGTTATTTATTCCAATCTCATTTTTTTTGTTCATTATAACAATCAATTGTTGAACAATTTAACGTCAATCATCCCTAATCAATCAATTATTCCCAACAATTTAATCTTTTTACAATCATTTCATTATTCAACTGACGAACACAATCACCGTAACCCCACACTGGTTAAACGAAAAAACACACCATCACTACGGTTCAGGTCATCACATCTGTGAATTCACGACATACTTCGTCAACCACTCGCTTACGCGCCAACTCATCTCAACTCCGGAGACAACATCAAGCTTTCATCGCCACTCATCACTTTCAACCATTCAACCCGGCGCCCTCAAACTCCCTCAAAAACCAACGCCAACCGAGCAACTCGCGCGCATCACAACTCAACTCCCTCAAGCACTAAAGCTAACCGTGCAACTCACGCACATCACAACTCTATTACAAGCACGCACCAACAACAAAAGCCTGCGTCATGCTCACCAACGCTGTCAAGCAATCGTCGACCACGCAACTCTGGAGGCAGTCTCGTCCTGGAGTCAACTCGACCAACAACTCTCCAAAACTCTATACCATCAACTCGGCCGCCTCTATCCCGGGCGACGCACCAACACCGCTCGGCGGTCATTGTCCACAACTACCACTCAGCTCTGGCCATCGTCGCTATTAGAAGCTGTACGCCGGATTCATCAGATTCAGCGAGTTCGAGTCGTCGGGTATATTTGTTTCTCTCAGTGGAGAAAAATGGACCCGATATTCCGTTCATAACACCATTGTTGCTTATGTCAGTATTATTCATGTCACCTTGTTTATATGTCCATTTTTGCTTTGGTTACCTGCGTATCCACGTCGGTTGATCAGTTTTTACTGTTGTGTTATGATTTCGTGCCGTTAAGGTGTTCGACCTGCGCGACATAATGCTATTTTACGGTAGACAGGCGATTCGTTCGTTTCACGGCGATCCTTATCACCAATGTTGATTCATTCCTCACGACGGAAATAATTCAGTTTTTTCATGTCATACCTAGCCGATTCCACATTTGTCGATGTTTTCGTCTTTTTCTCATTGCCATCTATGTCCTTGCGTGATGTGCATTAACCAATTTTTAACCTTATATACTATCTGTGTTATACGTTAATCATTTTTCGTCAATCGACCAACCATCTCTTTCGGTTAATTTTCAGCCATCGCGTCATTATCATGTCTAAACTGTACATTAATTAGACTACAAAAATACCATGTAATTTCAATTGATTCCTCTTCGCATGCATGCTCTCATTCCCTATCATAGATCACCGATAGTGTTAAGACACCCATTCGTATACATTCCTTCTGAATCAACCCAGCAGTAAATATTATGAAGTCAGGTTAGCCAACTTTTGCACGGTGCTTCTTCGCGCGACGTCTCGATTTCTCATCTATTCATAACGGTGATCAATTATACTGCCGTCTCATAACTTTTAAAGCTTAATGGTCAGCCATGCGCTGAACCCGTGGCTGGAGGTTTGAGAACGGCAGGAGATCAATTCAACCCGTTTGTTTCAATGTATTTTAATAATAATATCAATTCGAATCATGGATCATAAACGCACGTTTTTATAATCAAACTCATGCGCCAACAGGGCATTTTGAGGCCCTCATATTTGTCAATCCCCACAAACATTTCGATCAATGGTTAACCCCTCATAGGCCAATTCAATCTTTTTACAATCATTACTGGGAAACAACTCGATTACCCGCAAGTTGAAATATTATTGAACTGACTCAGAAGGAATTCCTGCGGATGGGTGTTCATCACTATTTGAACTTAGAGAGAGTGATATGGATAAGGTGCAGGAGGGAGAGATTGAAAGGAGTTTTAAATATTTACATATATTACAGAAATATAAAATTATAACAAAAAAGAAATGACGGCTGTGCAAAATATAGACATTTCACGTGAGTCGAAGACAATAAAAATAGGTTACACGTATTGCCACGAATTGATCACAGTACGACGGCGTTATGATAACGGAGCACAGATATAAACAACGGTAAACAAAATTTGGTAATTGACACTGCTGCACCCGTCAATATGAAAGGAGCGAAACATAAACACGATATCTCGGCACAAAACAGAAAACAAACAAAAAAACGATTGCCTAATCGAAGAGTTGATAACTGAACATGACAAAAAAATGCAGGCGTGAATTTGCAACAGTTTTGCCATGAAAAATGAATTACCCCTTAACGCGGACCTACATAATGGCCAAAGCTGGTAGAAAGGGGTTGAACTGAACGCGATTGAGAGAAGCTTTGCTATGAGTGATGCTGTGGCTCCACTTTGACCCCATAGCGGAGGTCTGACGTGAGTCATGGAGTGGTGGTAGCGAGTGGTGATTATGAAAGAATGCGGTGACGGCGTGTTGGATTTCGTAATGATGTCTTGAAGTTATCCCGTGTAGGTTGAGGCACTCTGCGGTTGGTACGCGAGACTTCACGACGATGTTAGTAACGCGGCAAGGGTTTGAATTGTTTGCGCGCGTTGTAATTGAGTTGAAGTGACGAGACCCTCAGGACACGAGTACTCGTGATGACGGAAGTCGGGATGAGCGCTGGCTATACGGCTAGCTGGTTGTGGCTCAGACTGACTTCCTTGAGGCTTGAGTTTTCGACATGAGTTGATCGGACAGTATTGAGTCAAGTCCGGACCTAACAGGCACTGCTGGGGTTGACGCGAGCTGTGAAGTCAATTTTGACTCCTATGGCGGTGGCGATATTGCGTGCTCGTTGGGGTTGAGTTGCGTAGGTTCAGCGGAGTTCAGAGCACTATATAATTGTACTCACGACCAAACAAAATATAAGCGAGAATGTTATCGCCACGCGTTAATCCAAGCAAATAATAGTTCATTTCTGCCCCGACGCTGGCCTGTATCGTGGGCCATGCGGTCTTGAAAGATGGGGGCCAGGCAGGTTGTGGGTAGCGGCTAGCAGTAACTTCTGGAGACAGAGATTGGGTGAATCACAACATGTAATTACGATTATTGTAGAACTTGTAGAATGACCTAAAAACTGAACTCAGCTAAACAAAACGATCAACGACACTGATCGAGCAAAAAACTAACTCAGTAAATAAACGACGAGCAAAACTTTGAGTGCAGGGTGCGCTAAAACATGGGAGAATTACCTTTAGTACAATTTGTTGCTGCCTCTGATGGAGGCTGAGGGAGGCTTGGCCAAAGGTCTGGCCTGAGCCTTTAGCCGTGGCGACACGTGATTGGCTACAGCCAGACGGGGCAGACTGTTGATGTGGCTGTGCCAATTATTCGCTATTTCTAATGCAAAACTTGTCCCCCTACATTTTAAACTGTATAGATGTTGCTCATTTTGACTAAGACTATTACGGGCGAAAACTATTACTATAATTTGTATGTAATTTCTAATTTAAACAAACTCTTCTTTTATCCTGAACTCAGCATTTCAAGATCCCTGTGCCGCTTCCCAGATAGTGAGTGGCTCGCGTCCACTCCTTGTTGCCGCTCTTGGCGCTGATAGGCCGGCGCCAAGAATCCTTGTTGCTGAATGGTTCCTTGCAGTATACCCTGGGAACTTTGAGCTGGAGTCTCGCACTGCTTGATGGCAAGTTGACGTGCGGAGGGATTCCGGCCGCCAGAGGGAAAACTGCATCTACGACACATTTTCCAATGGGAGTTCATTAAATGGTCTAAAATATAAAACCTTAATATTAAAAGCAAATACATTATTTACAGTAAGTGAATTGTACGATAGTTGATATGAGGGAGAGCAATGCAAAACTCGACTTCGCGAGCCCTTACACTTCCCCTCCTAGGTGAGATCCCTCACCCTCTTTTTAGCTGTCAGCGAAATCGTGCCGGGGGTTTGATGTGTCGTCCACTCCTAGTGGTGACATATGTTGTGGGGGATGGGGGTTATTTGTCGCGCTATCGGCGTGCTGCGCAGGTGGCAATGTGTCTCTAAGCGCTAACGGTTCACTGAAGCGCACGTACTCTATGAAGCGTCACAGGTGTGGACGTGGAGAATTGATTTGGAGTTGAAGTTACATTCGAGCTGTCCTCTGCGGCCTCGGGCAGCATTATCGCTGCATTTAGTCTGTCTATGGAGACAGTTTCCAATTTATTTTAGCGGAAAACCTTGAATATTTTTTGCGCCTCGTTATGCTATGCGGAATGGACCTTCATAAGGTCTGGTTGATAACCGCTGAACCGAGTCAACCCTGATATATGCATGCGTGCATTTTTGGAGCGCTGGGTCTATTTTGCTCTTGATTTGGGTCCATTTTGGAGGGTTAAATTTTAAGCGTGTCATGGCGTTGCGTAATTTATTCGCGTATTTGTTAGGTGGCAATTCGGTGTGGTTCGAGGAGTCTACAAGGTCCTCTGGTACACGCACTGTGCTGCCGTACAGCATTTCAGCGACAGAGCAGTCGAGCTCTGTCTTCGGCGATGTGGCGTGACAATCAACCCCCCGAAAATAGTTGTCACCACCAGGAGTGGACGACACACCAAACCCTCGGCACGATACTGCTGACAGCAAAGATGGGGGGGGGGAACTCACTAAGGAGGGGGAAGTGTAAGGGCTCGCGAAGTCGAGTTCCGCATCGCTCTCCCTCACAACAATTAACATGAAATTCACATCCTGTTATTAATGTAGTACTGTTAAGATGAATGTGTTATATGTTATACCATTGTATTAACTTCCATTGGAAATGTGTCGTAAATGCAGTTTTCCACTAGCGGCGGGAATCCCTCGCACGCCAACTGCAGTTCCCTCTGACGGCGGCAATATCCCTCCACACGTCAACTTGCCAGCAAACAGCGCGGAACTCCAATTTCAAGTTCCCGGGTTCGCCAAGGATTTGGGAGTCACCCAATCAGCGCCGAGGGGCGGAAATAAGGAGTGGAGGCTATGCTAATCCGCATCTTGGAGCGGATTGGCAACAAATATCAGACTGACCAGTCTAGGCACAGATTAGTACCAGCTTGGTATAGGTGTAAGGGAGCAACCTGTAATCTTAAATGACGTAAAACAACTTACCGGGCACCTCTACTGTTACCATCTGTGGCGCACTCTGAATGACGACCGCTCTAGTCGGTCTGCCGAATCACACTTGCGCCTAACGCCATCCACACAGGTACTTCGATAGGTATCTCTTTCAACTGTGTAAATGTCGACAGTTCGAAGTCGCAGACGAGATAGTAGTTAGGAGTTAGTTTTTGCTCGATCAAGTGCATTGATCGTGTTTTCTTATTTGAGTTTAGTTTGTAAGGCATTCTACAAGTTCTACCAAAACTGTAAGTAAAGTGTTCCTTTTTTCTCTTCTGTTCCAAGGCTCACCATGGCTACAAAGCCTTCTCCTGTCCAAGCCTAAAGAGAAGAACACCAATGACAGGAAAGTTCCTCAACCATTGACTGAGAATTTCATAAATTAAGAGTTCTTTTTTATTAGGATGTTAATTTAGCTACAAAATTCTCATTGGCTATAATGTTCTAGCCTTCTTAAATTAGGTCGAAATTATTGACGAATAACTGTCAGTTCACTCACTGTACTGTTTCCCCCTGTTTTTCTCTTTTGACTATCATGTCTATGGACGAACAGTACTTTGCTTTTGTTTCTTTCAGAATTATAAACTAATCTTTCAATCCTCATCATTATCCCTCCCGGTCAAACGTTGTATAAACTTGTAAGGGCTCGCGAAGTTGAGTCCTGCATTGCTCTCCCTCACAACAATTAATATAAATTAAATTCTGTAAATTATTTATTACTTTTAAGATGAATGTATTTTATGTTATACCATTGCATTAATTTCCATTGGAAATGTGTCATAGATGCAGTTCTCCTCCGGCGGCGGGAATTCCTCCGCGCGCCAACGGCAGTTTCCCTCTGATGGCGGGAATCCATCCGCAAAGCCAGGTACCACCAATCAGCGCCTAGTGCGGCAATAAGGATCTGTTCATGCTAAGTCCTCGATTAAAGGAAAGTCTTAATTAAGCATTGTATCACACTTTTGTTAGCAACAAAAATATCAATCAACGACAAGTAGGCACAAATTGGTACCAGCCTGGTATAGGTGTAAGGGAACAAACTATAATTAATAATTAACTCGTGAAGTAAATAATATAGATGGCACTTCTAGTGTTGCCATCTGTGGTGCACTCTAATTGGCAGAATTGCTCTGGCCCGGTCTGCCCCTTCACTCTCGCGCCTAACGTCATTCCACAAGGTAATAACTAGGACTGGATCAGTGTAAATGTAGACAATGCGAAGTCGTAGACAATTGAGCGTGTTTCCTTATTTCAGTTTAGTTTGTAAGGCATTCTACAAGTTCTACTAAAACATTATGTAAAGTGTTCATTTTTTCTCTACTCCAAGGCTCATCCGCGGTGGAAAGCCCCTTCCACCCTCTCTTCTGTCAAGCCTTAGCCAACACCATGACTGGGAAAAGAACCTTCCAGTCAGACAGGAGACTTTAGCTGATAAACTGACATCGCACTAAGGCTTAGGTGTATTTTTATCTAGGCTATAATAATCCAGCCGATATTAATTTAAGTAGAGATTATTGATGGTTATTGCTAAAAAGTCATACCGTACTGTTCACCACATGTTTTCTTCTTGACTATCATGTCTATGGAAGAACAGTACTTTTCATTGTTTCTATTAGAGTAAAATATAATCTTTCTGCACCTCATTATTATTCTCCCCGTCAAGCGTTATGTAGAGTTTAGGCTTGAAACTCAGCCATACATAATAAGTTACAAACTCTAGTCAGCTGACAACAGAAGTTTATGATACTATTTCTGCAATCTAGTTTGTATGGGTATGCTTCGTCGATCATGGATTTTATTTTCGTGGAGGTGCGCGTTGACAAGTTCTTCGAGTGTTTTTGCTGAGTCCAAGACCACATTTATCGCATTGATTTTACTGAGCGCATCCGCTACCACGTTATTTGTACAGCAGATGTATCGCACGTCCGAAGTGAACTCAAGAATGTAGGACAGATGCCTTGCCTCGCAGGGAGAGTGCCTGTCCAAATTTGAGGCTTGGATCACGTTTGTTATGGGCTGATGATCAGAGTAGAGACAAAAATGTGTCTCTTGAAGGGCATGTGGCGATGATTTTTCTCACCACAAGCGCCCTACTATAACTGCCCTACTATACTGTACTGTGTTTTATCTACTACAAATGTCTTACTATCGCCTCACTTCTGTAATAACTACATCTTATTTAATTCTTGCAGTCACGTGTAACTCTAACATTTCATGAGCTATTCTCATTATACTTCATGTCTAAGTATACGCATTATGTCCGTGTGTACTCATCGTGCAACCTCATGCTATGCATTCCGAGTTCTCACTCACGCTACTCTTGTGTAACGATGCATAGCACATGTGCTGGCGGCAGTCATAAAGTTAGACCCAGCGTGTATTTCACAGTATCCGTTTGGGATCCTCCGAATGAGATCTCGTCCTTGTCACACTGTAATTGCCAATTAGCAGAAAACTATAAACTTTTACAGCGCCTATCTCTGACGTCACGTTCACCCAGACCTCTCGATGCCGGCTCGTTGTTTATTATCCAGAACCAATCGCCGAAATGCGCAAACAACACCAACCGTCACATCCCTTCAGTCCTTTCCCGTCATGCCGTACCAGGCTATTTTTGCCACGTATCTAGCATCGTTCTTTCAGCCAAGCCTTACTAACTTAATCAAAATAACATCATATTTTTACTCCTAATTAAAAGCTATCAATTCCCCTAACTACATTCAAAACAATATATGTGTAATTATCCCTAAATCAAATAATTACTTCTTCAAGGACTTCATTACAAATAATAATATGTTATTTACTGTGTACAGTTGCTACAACGTTCACTTATAGTAGGCTTTACTTCTTTCACTCTAACTCTCTCGCTCAGCTGTACTGCACTCAACTCGTAGCTCAGCTGTTAAACCCAGAGCATTAATATAAATGCTAAATTAACAAGCGAGCTATGTTATAATAGATTGATGTTCTTATAAAACATCAACAAATGTTTATAGTAATATTCATTTATTTTTCTGATTTGATTATTGATGGAGCATGGACTGTTCTGAACATTCGCTCAATCTGCTCCGTGGCTGGTGAGAGACTGACTGTGCGAGCTAGCTAGCTAGGCCAGGCATGTGATGGTGGCAGGGCACCGCAGTGCATGTTGTCTTACTCTGCACTCGGTCAGACGTATGATACAGTACGGTGCAGACGATAGTAAGACATTTTTAGTAGATAAAACACAGTACAGTATAGTAGGGCAGCAATAGCAGGGCGCTTGTGGTGAGGAAAAGTATCGCCACAGGCATATTTAAAATGCTTTATTGCAAGGTACGCTGCAATTAGCTCTCGGATGAACGTTGAGTATTTAATCTCAGTTGTGGTGAAATACTTGCTAAAAAAGCGAGAGGTTCTACCTTTACATCTACCGTTTGTTGCATGACCGCTCCTGCTGCTGACCATCTACTACAACTGATAACTGCGCTGATGCTGTTGAGAATTTTAAAGCGATATAGTTAGCAGGATGATTTTTCTTCAGCATGAACGCTTGTTTTGCTTCATGTGTCCAAGCCACTACAGTTGATGTGCATTTTTAGGTGTTTTGGAAGGTGAAATGTGAATATTGATTAATGAAGGGTTATATACCCTTATTTTGGTTACTCAAAAAGTTAATAATGAATGAGCTTCTGTGAGCAATATGAATTAAAATGTGCTTTCACTTTCAAGACACAATCTGACTCCAAGTTATGCTATCCTCTTCTATCCTACGGTTGGGTATTAGTGCAAGCACCAAAAAAAAACAGATACAAGGACAATGACAGGCTTTGGTAATGAATTTCCGTAAATTGAACCCGACTTAACTCAGGGTTGTGATCCAAGGGTAATAAAGAAGGGGAAAGAAGAAATATAGATAAAGAGAAATAGCCAGCGGAAAATCTTGGTGACGTCAATGGATCCCAGAGGGAATTATCTTGGGGGGAACCTTTGTTCAATTTCTTTGGACTGTTAATTTCTGTCTTGCCTGAAGACGGGTGTCCTCATGACCTCAGTAGCAGGGGGGTGAAAGGCTGCACACAGAACATAGTTGGCTAACAATGTGTGGCAGGAAGGATAATCACATACCATTCTGCCTGCCTCATACAGGCAGACAGATTGGGTGCATGTACAAAACAATTAATTGTCCAAGGAAAAATATCATAACACTAAGGTGTAGCTACCAGGAACAAAAATAATGGAACTCTTAAGTTCCATATGAATGATATTATTTAGAATGTCTATATTCCAAAACAAAATATTACTTACACTTTATAGGCACTATATAGCTATATATATAGGCATGGATCAAGGTATGGTGCTACTCAGGATTAAAGATTTCGTTATGTTATCACACAAAAGTGACTGCTTGGTATGTCATTTGGCAGAGGAATGTGCCTTCATAATCATCCTTGCGCCTTGCAGCTGCAATCCTGCATCGTCTTTACAATAGGCTCTGCTCTACACTGGGAATAGGACATTACACTGTTCTCACCTGTCTTCTGTGGAGTAGTATCCCAGGTAAGCCAAATCTATCTAGCCCTGCACTGCTATAATGTCTATGGGCAGGTCTTAAGGAAACACAGAAACGACCATATCGTGCGAGCCGCCAAAACGGAAGAGCCTAGAAAAACAAAGCCCGCTCCGCTTGTTGCCAGATCCATGTGCAAATAAAATTTATCTGAATTTGTAAGAATATTTCTATGAATCATTTATTCCATCTGATTCATGTTCCATGGCTTTTAGTGCATGGGTATACAAATTATTTAGCTAAAATAAATGTTTGTTGCACTGCCATTATGGTTGGAAGCTGTTTGTACTGGCTGAACGGAAATGTTGTTGCTACCTACAGAGATATGCAACAATGAGATCAAAATATGCGATTGCTTAGTCGTAATAGTGTTTGTGATGCACGTATAATGCGTTTAGTGTTTATTAAAATAATGTAGGGTCAATTAAGGACCTCTACACATTTACCCTTGGGTTTAAGTAGGTCCTTGATGGGTGCTAAAGTTTCGGCGGCGTGAGGCAGGAACCCGTGATGGTAATTCACCATGCCCAAAAATCTATGCAAACCGTGCATATCCACCGTTTTTGGGTAATCTTTGATGGCTGCAAGCTTGCTCTGAAGCGGTTTGATGCTCTCACTACCGATTTGATGGCCCAGGAATTCCAAATTTTCATGGACAAATTTGCGCTGTGCCGTGTTGATGACTAGGCCGTACGTTTGGAGGCGTTTGAACACGGCTTCAATGTGGCCGTAATGGTCGTAATCGGTTTCGCTTGTTATTAACACGTCATTTACGGAAGCGTATTCACTGTCGATGACTCTGAGCACTTCGTGCATGAACCTCTGGAATATTTGTGGTGTGCCCTTGAGCCCAAAGGTTATTCGAGTATACCCAAATAACTCAAAAGGTACTGTGACAGTGGTTTTTGGTATGTCCGCTTCGTTGACAGGTATGGCAAATTTTGTTATATCCGTATCATGGCCTTCCTTGAAATGTAAGTGACTTTCCGCTGTGAACAAATAATTTTGCAGCTGTGCGAGAATGATCTGCTCAGAGATCTTTAGACAATTCAAACCAGTAGTATCGGCTCGTTGGGGCAACCGAGGTGCAGGGCCTAGCAATCATTGTACACCTGAAGCCGCACAACAGGTTTTGAGATAAAAAGGGTAAAAAATAGTCCTAAATTCAGCACAGTATATTGATAGAATAGTTCACATAATGCACTTGAGGTTAACACTTTATTAAAAGTTTGCCGTGCTAGTGCTGCTCACAATGGCCAAGCATTGGCGGTCCTAACATGAAATATAACTGAGCGCAAAGGTAAACAATGAGCAAAGTTCAGGGCAAAAAGGAGCGACGAAAGAAGCCGACCCAGAGGCATCATTAGCTGACCTTTCACAGTGACGACTGAAGTTCAACTGCTGGTTAGCGCACTACAGCATCCCCGTACACTCAACTGGCCACGCTCCCCATCCATCATGCAAATCGGATAAACAATTAATTTAATATATTGCGCCTAAAAATGAGGGAAATGAATGATCTTCAAGCATCAAAGAAGCCTTTAGTCCCATATTAATAATGAAGAATACTAATCAATGAGGCTATGTATGTGGTGACATAATTCACACTGGTTTTCCAGGTCAGACACAACAGAGATAGGAGCTGGTAATCAATGATGTGGGTAAATTGATATAATGAAAGTTAAATTACAACTCCACCCTAACAAAAGGCTCGAAGGTTTGGGGACCTAAATGTGAACAACTGAACAGGTTGGCCTATTCAAGACACACTTGGCCTGTAGGTTAGAAATACTTACCCTAGAATAATATGTCCATTAGAAACACGTACATTTGCTCATGGCCGGTTAGAAATGTACTACTAAATTAGGTAAGGTTGGGAAGGCAAGGCTCTGACAGTATGCTTGTCATGTAACCAGGCCTAGCAAATATGTCCTTCTGATTGATCAAGTATAACAACATTCTATGAACAAAAATGATATAATGAAACAAATAGATAGTGATATGCCTACCTACACTACATGTAGTTTGCATAAATTGTTGGTCCAGCAGCAAACTATCTGCGGTACAACCCTACAGTTTGCAACTGTCCTGGGGAGGGGAGTTATCAGTGACTTCCGAGAGGTGACAAGTGGTGTGCCCCAGGGTTCTGTGCTGGGTCTGCTCTTGTTCCTGCTATATGTCAATCATGTTGCAGCAGGTGTGGCTAGTGAGTGGAAGGCCTTTGCTGACAACTTCAAACTTTATTTGAGTTTCCTTCGCAATGTACAAGCAGTTTGCCTGGGTGTGTCTTCCTTGCAGAGGGATCTGAATTTGGTGCAGTCTGTCTCGTTGTCATGGAATCTCACGTTGAACATTGACAAGTGTGTCTTCATGCGTTTTCACAGGGGCCGTCTTGAATTGGAGCAGATTGTTGATAGAACTGCTTATTATTTGAATGGTGTGGTACTTGGGCTTGTCTATACCTTCAGGGACTTGGGAGTGCTTGTTGACTCAAGGCTGTGGTTCCATCTCCATGTGAGGAGTGTTGTAAGAAAGGCTTCCACTCTGGCGACCAGTCTGCTCTGCTCCACTGTCAATAGGAGTTTTGTTTCATGGTTCTTTGTTTATTACTCATATAAGACCCATCTTGGACTACTGCTCATGTGTGTGGGATATTTGGGGGATCTGAAACTGTTGGAGTCTGTGCAGAGGAGATGGACCAGGGAGGTTGATGGGCTAGGTGGAGTGGACTATGGTGAGCAGCTCAAAGCAATGCAGTTCTTTGCTGTGAGGGGGAGGTTGTTGCATTCTGATCTTGTGATGTTGGAAGATTTTTCATTGTTCTGTTGATTTGGGTTTGGCTGCTTTGTTTGAGAGAGCTTTTGATGTTGGCACACGTGGGCATTCTTTCAAGCTGGTGGTTCCTTGCTGTCAGACGGACTGTATATGCAGATTCTTTTATTCTCGCTGTGTGCAGATTTGGAACCGGCTGCTGGCTGATGTGGTACAGTGTGATTCACTTTGCAGCTTCAAGAGGGCCCTGGCGGAGGAATTGGGGGCAATGTTGTATGAGTTTTGCTAGACTCAAATTGATGTGATATTGTGACTTTGTTTGTGTTGCTTACAGTTGTGTGCAGTTGTTGACTGTCTTCATTGTTTTGTTTTCTTTGGACCTATTGAGCGCATTCCGACCAGCGTCCTGCTGCTGTGCTTGGACCGTGCTGTTCATTTTGATTGCTGACGTGCTGAGGTGTACTGCCTCCCATG
The DNA here is from genome assembly GCA_016164225.1 of Gammarus roeselii. Classification (NCBI taxonomy): domain Eukaryota; kingdom Metazoa; phylum Arthropoda; class Malacostraca; order Amphipoda; family Gammaridae; genus Gammarus; species Gammarus roeselii. The sequence continues at coordinate 772 of SDVV010013874.1, read as the reverse complement.
CCTGCTTGCTCTGTTGGTGGGGCTGTTGGGGTCTGCTAAGGTGAGTTACAAAGGTGAAATGAGAACTTTTCTGGCCAGAGATAAAAGGACAATAATGACTCTGTGGAAACATCTAATCCAACCAGTCATTGACTATTGCTCGTTCCTCTGGTTCCCACATAAGCAGGAAGATTTGAATAGACTTGAAGCAGTGCAAAGAAACTTCACCTCTTATCTTAGGGAGGTAAGGGAAATGTACTATTATGAAAGATTGAACGCCTTGAGGCTATACTCAATTCAAAAATGTTTTGAAAGATTCATGGTTATAAACGTTCGGAAAATTCTGGAAGGCTACACTGTCAATGTAAACAAAAAATTTGTAACAGAAGTGACCGTGAGAAACCAGGCAAGACTTGGCAGAATGTGTTGCTTTGAAGTGCCAAAACTGATGGGGGCAAAGCAATGCAAACAGTTGCATTCAACAGCTTCACGTGCCGGACACCCCGGTTATTCAACGTAATACGGACCTCCTCTTGATGTCCGTATTACAAGCCGGCATCAAAAGCTTATAGGGATGGCCCCGAGTTCTTGCATCAGGAGCTCTCCGAAAAATACCCCCAAAGTCGACGCCACCATCCAACCTGCAGATAATCCTCCAGTATTTAATGAGGTCCGCCCTGAGAAACCTCCCTTTTATAGAAAATAAGCCAAGTTGCTTCAGCCTGGAAAAGTAATCCAACTCAGCAAAACCATCCACATTTCTTGTCCATCTCCTCTGCACAGACTCAAGCAA
>SDVV010013873.1:0-14977 GCA_016164225.1 Gammarus roeselii | reverse complement strand
ATATATGAACATATATATATATATATATATATATATATACACGTGTGTGTGTATATAAATATTAGCTCCTCTATTGGGTATCGTTATTCATGTCTATTCAATAATTCTTAGTTAAAATTAAGTAGATAACGGTTTATAGTTTTCAAAGGAAAGCGAACATCTGCTGACGACTGTTCCATAAACTAAGAAAGTTGAGCATCCCGGCAGATTCTGCCAATTTTTCCTCTAATGAAAACAGATTTTACGTCACATTTATGAAGTTGATTATCATCATGCGACCCTTATGATCAAAAAGATGATGCCTTTCATATTCCAACTATTCAAGTCTCATGATATCTTGCACGTGATGGAAAAATTTAGTATTACCTGATAATTGCATGCGAATGTTCGTGATAGGGTAAATGTTTTAACTGTACGTCGATAGGTTATATGTGAAATGTACGTCGATATCTCATATCTCATACGCCGATGGGTTATATGGTAACTGTACGTCGATAGGTTATGTGCAAACTGTACGTTGATAGGTTATATGTTAACTGTACGTCAATATGTTATATGTGAAGTCTACGTTGATAGGTTATTTGTTGACTGTACGTCGACAGGTTATATGTGAACTGTACGTCGATAGGCTTTATGTTCCCTGCACGTCGATAGGTTATTTGTGAACTGTACGTTGATAGGTTACATGTAAACTGTACGTTGATAGGTTTTATGTGAACTGTACACTGATAGGATTTACGTGGACTGTACGATGATATGTTATATGTCAACTGTTCGTTGATAGGCTATATGTGAACTGTTCGCTGATTGGTAATATGTGAATTGTTCGTTGATAGGTTATGTGTGAACTATATGTTGATAGGTTATAAGTGAATTATAGGTTAATAGGCTATGTGCGAACAGTACGTTGATAGGTTATATGTGAACTGTACGTTGATAGGTTACGTGCGAACTCAACGTTGGCATGTTATATGTGAACTGTACGATGAAAGGCTATTTGTGAACTGTACGATGATAGGCTATATGCGAACTGTACGTTGATAGGAATGCTTCGTTAGCATTCCACGGACTCCTATACTATATCTCGTAATCCAGTTTCATTTCCATATATTATCTTTTTGCATGAATGTTTTTCATATTAATTAAGCACACTTGCCATTTTCTGTGAAATGTCCATCCACCTACTTAGTATCAGCATAACATCAGCAGATCTTTTTTATCCAAGTCCTCCGGCACGAAATCATCTTTCCGACTGACTTTGAATTTCTCTAGATGATCTTAGCAAAATTATATTAAATAGAACACTTGTTTTCGTTCCGTCTGAGGTTACGGCTAACAATGCTAAACAGTATGTGTGCGATAATTGTAGCGCAAATTAATGCATGCTCTAAGCGAGAATTGCAGGTCCCAGGTGGTTTCATGTCGTTCTGAGGAACACTCGCTCAATGTTAATTAAGGCACATAATCCAAGCCAGCTGTGACCGTATATTAATGCACTCCGCTGTTGCTTCGACCCTGCACTCAATTCAGCTTGACAAGCACGACTGTGCCTGTCATGGAGGCGGGCTGCTACCTCATGTTCAGCCCGCCGAGCACTGCGAACAAAGCTCCACTCTACTCGTGAAGTGGAGTCTCCTTCTTGGTTACTGAGGTATCAGTGAGGATACGTCGAGAGATTGAAATGAGATGGGAGCCCCTACGAAGAGTCCTATATTTTCGTTGTTTTGTAATGAGACGAGTGGCAAGGTGCTTTACGATGGGGACCACCTGTTGAAATTTCAACTTCCGTTAACAGTGCCACATTTTGGACATTTATGGTTTAAAGGGAACAGATGGTCCAGACTGCTCGTGGTTGAAGTTTACTCATTTAATCACTCCACTATGTACCAACCGATTTGCTGGATATATTATTCATTCACAGGAAGTTCTGCGTTGGCTCGTTAGAACATTTGAATACATGTTCCGTGCATCCCTCCAATACTCATGAAGCGTTGAGAAGTCGGTATCAAAATATTATAACCTAATTTTGTCATGAAATAAATGACGCAGACGATCGTCTCGCTGTGAGACGCCGTGTGCGCTCTTCTCACACTGTAGTCACATTAATGGGTGAGGCAATTTCTGTTATTCCGTCGCTTCTTGACTAAACCTATAGATGCATTGAATATATTATAAATAAGTAGAAGGATGTAAATGATAATAATGACATTAATGATGAATATAAATAACATCATCAGAAGAGCATCGTAGTGTGGAACCAGTATGGGATGATATCGTACGCGTACGGCATCGCATTAACACCACAGCAGCTGGCATTGAGACACCCAACACGGTTAGCAGGTGGCCGATCAGGGAGTCACTCTGCATTTACATTGAATATCTTCTTCAGCTGCTCAAAACAGGCTTAATATTGAGCTTTCCCATCGTATTGAACATTTTTGCTGCTGCTATCAAACACTTTAATGGATTGACAAGAATAATTGACGACTCCATCCCGATTTCTGTAAGAGTTTCCAATGATTTACACGAGGAAAGTTTTTTTTTCTTGCATCTGAATAGCAAGGGTGAATTGATGACAATGAAATAGCAGAGTAATTGATCGTTTGCTCTGCAGTGAAGAGCCATTTAAGTCTCATGCTGAGGCCTAACTCCAGATTGTTTGAGTGTTGTTCCCATGCCGTCGCCAAGCTTATTCTGAATATCGTATTCCATGAGCTTTGATGCAGCGATTGAAAAATGTTGGGTCTATGGTTACCATAGTTGGCCTCACATTTGGTCTTCAATTTTAAGTTGATTCTACGACAAAGTTTATAATATAAGAAGCTAATGACGATAATATACGTGGCATAAAGTATTTTAACAGGACCATAACTAAAAACAGCCGCTGGTATACCATCCCTTCCTACAGCTTATTCTGTGTATCTAATTATATTACCACGTTTATAGCAAAGTTCAGTGACTTATGCCATCGGTAACCAATGATCAGTGGTTGTTGATGGAATTATAGGTGCTAATATAAAAGATATAAAATTAATTAAGGTTGATGCATCTGTTGAAATGCTCAATAAACAAGTGTACTTTTCTGACCAGTACAAATACATAGAGATTAAAACTCAGACACAATGGATCGTTTTAGATCATTTATACGTTTTACAAAGTTATTGAATTTTCGCAATGCACAGATGACACATGTTAAAAAAAATGTGAATCAACAGATCATTCTGGAAATTTTTGTCAAAATTCCGACGCTTAAAATCTTAAAATTTATCCGTTGATTAAGCGGAAATTATCTTGGTTAATGTTAGGCCGTACAAATACATTTCCTCTGAAATGTCAACAGATTGATATATTATTTTTCCGGCAAAATGCCGAAATATCTGCTCGAAGACCATACTTTTTCCGTAACTATGTAACTGCGGACAAATATTATTTTGTTTGTTGTCTAGCCATATTGAAACCGATCATTGCCCGTCCTTTTACCAGCTATAATGTTTAGCTGGTAATGACATAGGTTAACCGTCCCTTTACCAGCTATAATGTTTAGCTGGTAATGGCATAGGTTAACCGTCCTTTTACCAGCTATAATGTTAGCTGGTAATAGCATAGGTTAACCGTCCTTTTATCAGCTATAATGTTTAGATGGTAATAGCATAGGTTAACCGTTTTTTTAACAGCTATAATGTTTAGCTGGTGATGACATTGGTTAACTGTCCATTTACCAGCTATAATGTTTAGCTGGTAATAGCATAGGTTAACCGTCCTTTTATCAGCTATAATGTTTAGCTGGTAATGACATAGGTTAACCGTCCCTTTACCAGCTGTAATGTTTAGCTGGTAATAACATAGGTTATTCGATCTCAAAATATAAAGCAAAAGAAGCACTTAACATTTTGAATATATGCCTCCATATGTGTTACCCTACTATCTTATAGGTTTGTCGATCATTTACATGGTCGTAATTTTAATGACTACAAGTATTCCGTTCAAAATAATGTAATGATGAAATGAAATGACGTACAGCGAAATTTGAGTGTAGAAAACATGCATATCAATCACGTACAAGACCCGATGTGGCCGAGTAGTTGGCGTATCTGACTATAGTACTGCATGTCGACAGTACGAGCCTAGGTGGGGACAAATCAGATTTGTGAAACGAAGGTTTACCCGGACGTCTGTCATAATGACGGACAGCCAACGGTGTATTAGCAGAATGTGTATAAACATCTGTAAATTTCAACAATGAATTGTCGGACTCAGTGTGTTCTATTTCGAAGGTAACGTTCAATACTTGGATAAAAACATTTTCATGAACTTTTGCTGATTATATTATACACCCTTATTGTTGTTAGATTTAATACAATATATTGTTGGCAGGCATTTTCCATTGTGTCGATGGGCAAGGCAAAATAAATAGAATAATGGGATGTTAGGAAGGAGCTCAATGTAACTACAAGACAATCTGTCTCACTTCTGTAGTCGGCAAAAACCTGCACAGACAGATTAAACCCAATAACATGTCCACCAGATATAAATAATCTGATTAAGGAGACCCAATGCTGAATCCTAAATAAATTGAGTTGTCTCACCAATCTCCTCAATGTGTAGATAATGTAACGGGAATATTCTACGGAAAGAAAGCTGGAGAACTTATCTATTTTGATTCCCAAAGAGCGTTTGAAGCTTCATGAACGCTTGTTTGAAAAGGTGGAAGCTCATGCACAGTACAAATGGAAATATCTCCAGGTGGCTCTACATCTGGCTCACGAGCCGCTTACTACGGGAGATCAGTGACCAACAGATACATCTCGAGGCCATAGTGAAGTCTTCTTGTACCAATCCTCTTTACAACCGACATAAGTGACATCGACATCGGCAACATCAGCAAGATACACGAATTCGATGTAGCCACCAAACTGCCAAAAAGTGAACTGCGGAATTGCGAGAAGCATCTCACGTCTATTCAGAGTGACCTGAATAAACCAGTTGACTGGGCCGGCAAGTGGCATATGACTTACAATGTTGAGAAAAGCACAGCAATGAACATGGCAACTCACAATTGAAATTTCGACTACCTGAAGGCAGAAGAGCTCCTGACTGGAGTGGACTCGCAAGAAGATTTTGAAATGTTTGTAACCACAGATCTTAAATTGAGAATGTACAAGAGATCCAATAAAATTCATAGCTTTGAACCCAGGAACTTTAACTACAGGAATAAGGGCGTTATTCTTCCAATGTACACTTCACTCGAAAGACCCCAGACTGATTTTTCAATAAACTCTGTCCCCCTCACAGAAGAGGGGAAATCTACAAGATGGTGCGAATTCAACGCCAAGCAACAAAAAATAAACACATAATTCAAAACCTTAAAACACACCCGCATGGACTTAAAGAACTGATGATGATATCACTGGCAGCAAGATAATCCTTCTCGTTCAACACTGTCTGACCTCAGCACGTGAGAGCGTCCATCGCAATGCTGAATGCATAACAATACATAGTATTGTTATGCAATATCGCATACCGAGCTTCCGGTTCAAACAAAATAAAAATCGCAAACACCGTAGTAGATTTTTATTTTTCCAAATAAGTTTATTTTATCATGGATCAAAAATTGGGAATAGAGACCAATGAAGGTTGAAAGAGATGCAATAATTTTTTTTAGAATGTCTGCCTGCCAATTTATGTGTTGACAGGATTTGAAATCAATAGTTGTTTGGACAATAAAATATACTCTGTACGAGGTCACTCGCATGAGGGAGCACTCCCACATGAGCTGTCCATCTGTCCCAAATGGCCTCAAATAATCCGAGGGAGTCGATAATATTGCATTAGATCAGATGAACTGAAATCAATCAAATTTTTTGATTAGTTAGAGCCTAAACATTATAAATCCAAGTATACAAAGATTTTCGGCGGCTCCACCTACGAGCGAAGGCAGGAGAAGCAGCATGATCGCTGGGATGGGCGTTAAATGAGTCGTGATGTAACGTCGATCACTGGAACCCCAACTTCATAGCACTTCACCGAGGTAGGGAGTGCAATCTTTTCGTATTCTTCCAATGCGGAAGGAACAAATCGCGAGATGGTGGGCGTGAAAACTCATGCTCGGTCACGTATCAAGCTCAGCATGTGACACTCCGACATAGATACATCATCTGAGTTTACGCGCTGGCTATGATTTAACTCATGGATCATAATGATATTCATCCCCTTGCAACAGATCATCCTGACAGTCAATCAATAAACAAATTTAACTCATCCAACAGTAAAAAAACGCAGCAAATTATTATCATCAATTCGAAGAAGTATTTTTATTCACTGCTACATTGCCCAATAGTTTATGGATGAAACTGACTGGATAGAAGCAACTTGTGACGCATCAATGCAATCTCGAGCTTAGTATTCGTTGATACATCGCTAAGTTACTCGTTAATTTGACAAGGAATCAGATTTTAGAGATAGCTTGTACTTTCCATGACGCCAACCGCCGGATGAGCTTCTGTTGTTTATTTGGAAGTAACGAATCACCGTTCATCAACAAATCATTTCATCAACTCGAATACATTTTTACCATGAATGTTTTATGAGAAACCGTAAACTAAAGATTAACCGATTATCATTATCGCAATAGTTGCGACAAGTTATTTATCTCCTCTTCTTCATGCATTGGAAGTTGGCTTCCTCTTTGTCAATCCTGATGTACGGATTGCGATTGGCAGCAGTGATGAACATAACACAAATGCATTTCTTGTTGATTACCGCGACACTCAGGGCTGGAAGGTATGGCTCTGAAACACCCATTTTCTGATGATATGTTAAAAGTTACGAGACCCTGCATGCATTTTGAAATAACGAACATGAGATTTAAGTCGAACATTCGCACATTCTGTGAAGGATCCCATCACTGATTATTTGATGTACTTGGGCCAATCATAAGTCCTCACTTATATCGAAAAATTATGCAAAAAAATTGTTTATTCATGTTTCACTCGCCCTCTATGTACATATTCATTTTTTATTGTGCCATATGAGCCACGTTCAACTGCGGCATTAGCCTGAAATATTAACCATAACATGCTTGCTTATCAACAATTAAAAAATCAACCACTTCACATTCATTATTACCCGAAAGCATTTTATTTTTTACAGGGCACGAGTGTATCCAGAATTCCTTAAGGACTTCTATTCGATATTAAGTGGAGAACTGTTGAGTTCAGTCCATAGCGGTCCATTTATAAATGGGTAAGTGCTCTTAAGCCGCGAAGGACGCTCCTTCAGTTTCATTGCAACTCTTCATCCTGCCATTCAACTCCGACCATCAATCTCGGGAAGCGAGGAAGAGTGGCGGCGGGGAACTTCCCTCCTTCTGACTGGCGAGGGCAATGCAATCCTGAAAACAGTATTAGATAATGGTAAACTTGTAGAAATTAAAAAAAATTGTTATGTGAATAGGAAATGATGTGAATCCCAGTTAGGGAACTGCCAGTTCAGAAGTTAATTCGACAGTTTTAAATTAATCATGATCAATAATTAGATAGAAATGCGGAATTTTAACGGTTGTTGACATACGACGGACATTTTGTTCATATTAAATATGTATTGGTCAAATAGATTTTTTTGCGGGAAAATGGATCGTGAGACAGCCTTTCGTGGAAATGGTTGTTGAGACGACCTTCATGGAAATAGTTGGCGAAACGCCCTGCATGGTAATGGTTCGTGAGACCACCTATCACCTATCACAATCCTTCATGGGAATGGTTCGTGATAAAGCCCTTTGTGGGAAGTATTCGTGAAACACCCTTCATGGGTAAGATTCGTGAGACACCCTTCATGGGAATAATTCATGAGACGCCCTCCATGAGAATGGTTCGTGAGACGCTTATTTTGGGAAAGTTTAGTGAGACGTCTTTCATGTGAATGTTTTGTGGCACGTCCTTCATGGAAATGGCCCGAGAGACCGCCATTCATTGGAATAGTTCGTGAGAAAGACCTTCATGGGAATGGTTCGTGAGAAAGCCCTACATGGGAATGGTTCGTGAGAAAGCCCTTCATGGGACTGTTTAGTGAGACGCCCTTCATGGAAATGGTTTGTGAGACGTCCTTCATGGGAATGGTTCGTGAAACTCTGTTCATGGGAATATTTATTGACACGTTGTTCATGGGAATCGTTCATGACACGCCTTTCATGGGAATACAAAAAAACGCATCCAGAAGAAGTAAAATTTAAACAAACATGTCACCTAATCGACTGTTAAAAAAATTCAGGCGATCGAGACTATAAAGGATACATGGTTCTCGAAATCAATTCTCAAGGCAGTTGAAATTTGTTCAGTTCCTTTCGCCACCAGCTATCTAGAAGCCGCGCAAGAAAATCGTCAATGGTATCTTGCATGTGGTGTCTCAATTGAGAGATCCCTTTCTGTATGATCTCATCAAAACATTACATAGCTTCTCTCAGCTCTTCTGAATTGGTCAAGTTCATGAAATATTTATTCCGCTTTTCCTGCTTTCAAACATACGGCCATCATGTTAATATATCACCTGATAGTATCTATATGAGACACATGTGATATTTGCACTCACGACTCGGATGGGAATCAAATATTTCAACCATATTTATTTTGAAATGTCGAAACATATATTTACCTCGTGCATATGTTTGCATTGAATTTTTCTCAGTTTTGGATGTGAATAAATTCAAAGAGGGTCGGCAAAGTCCTCCACGAGCATACTCATTCCCAATTTATTGGAAAATATTGAACGTTCCTTTTTCCTTGAAATGTAACTTTATTGATGAATCGTTAATGTGAAACTATGCTTATATACAAATTCTGAAACAATTAAAGTCTATTAATCTATATTATTAAATTTATTATTTCAGTGGAATCATACTGAAGCCGGTCTATCGTGGCCAGGAACAAAAAAAAAGTGCTAAAACTCTTTGATGGGAATCCATTAGTACTTTTGGATATTCATAGAATTAAGGTTATAAGCTTTGTATTTTTTTTTATTTTTTTTAGGAAAAAAACAAATAGCCACTCTGTGGGAGTAAAGTTATAACAAAGCCTTCCTCACTCTGTTAGAAATCCAACATCAATTTACGTGCCGGCCTGGCGTTGCTGTGGAGTACCTGTAATATTACGTTCGCTTGTAAATTCCTCCCTCTAATTCGGAAAGATGGGAAGGTTTGGTGCTGCTTAGTATCCGGTTGGCTGATAGCCTCAGGGATCTGGAAGTGTCCTACGATAGGGTCTAAGGGAAGGCTTTTTTTTGGGGGGGGTGTTGCGTTTGAATTGAATGTGCGGCCTGGAGTGTATATGTTGACAGAGGAGCATGTCTCAGGGTAAGGAGCGAGGCGAGTGTTTGGTTCCAAGTGAAAGTGGGACCGAGATGAGGGTGTGTTATGTCTTAGTAGTTGTTTTATCTCTACTTGGATAGAATGGTCAGGGAGGTGAACGTGAGTGTATACGGCCGAGGTTCAGAGTTGAATCAACAAATAGTCAGGTTTTCGCTCAGTCAGTTGTTGTTTGTGGACGATACGGCACTGGGAGCAGATTCGGAAAAGATGTTGAGTAGGCTAATGTCGAAACTTGGTAGAGTGTGGGAGAGGAAGAAATTGGTGTGGGTAACAGTAAAGTAATCAGATGTTCGAGGATTGACAAAACAAGCGGAATCGGCACCTAAATAAATGAAGAGTTATTGGATGCTATTATTTTTTATGTGCATGGGCTTTCACATGGAGGAAACTAAGCTGTGTGAACAGAGCTGAAGTCTCAAGAAAAGGAAGTGTATGGAAGCATGGAGAGGGTTTTGTAAGGGTGTTGCTCCAACTGTGCTCTACTAAGCTTAGGCGTGGGGGCGAGAGCCGAAGAAGTTCGAGGAGTGAATATTTTTGATGAAATGTTTTACATGTATATCCAAGGTAACCTTGTTCAAATTTGAACGTAGTTGGTGAGGAAGTTAGAGGACTGGTTGATTTATGGTTTCTGAGATGATTCGGACACATGGCGAGGTTGGTTGATGAGCATTGCTGTACAGTGTGGTGAAAGGGGCGAAGAGTGCGCGTAGGCCTATAGGAAGGCCGACGTTATGAGGATGGATGACGTGAAGCAGTTTCAGGGAGGAGAGACATCAGTGTGGAGTCAGAGAGAGGGCGTTCAGAAAATAGACGTGTGTGAAGAATGATTGGGATTGGATTCGTATAGACGCAGCCCTGATGCGCTTTCTCGTCCCTGGGTTTTCTTTGATTGACGGAGAGACCGACGATTATTTCACAGCCGGGTAAGGCTTGCGAAAGCTGACGGTCTTTTCCGCTGTTACTGATTTCTGCTCTCCCTCATAACACGGCGTGTGTGTTGCTGCGTCCTGGCCGGACTCTTTGAACTAAAGATCCAAGTTTTGTATGTGTGTGAGTGAGTGCAAATAGTGTGAGGTGCGACTTGCCGTCGGTCACCTCCTTTCTTGAGCATTTGGCCATGGGTCTTTATCAGTAGTATCTGTCAGTGTTTAACTGAGTTGGAGGAGTTGATAATCAGAGCTTTAGCCGTACCCTCGAATTTTAACAGCATCAAACCCATTTCGTTGGTACTAAGTAAGAGAATTGTAATTAAATGTTTAACAAAATACCATTCCACAGTACATCCAAGCATGGAAAGAGAAGAAACTGGATAGATCATAATATAACGACGAACTGTATTATTGGTAATGCTCCATATCATACTGATGATCAGGAAGTTGACAAAATTAGTATATATCTCCCTGACTTTCTGTCCAACCTAACTAGGAGTTTACGAGGGCACCCCGTTAACATGCACAACTTTTCTAACAATTCACATTCCTCATACTGAACCCAAAAAATTGCTGCTCTCTAAATGTATTTTATTTTATGTACAGCAAGATTCCCCCTGTCAACATATCCTCTGGCACCTCATGATAGCCGTCAATACTGCTACAAGTAGTATATGGAATGAACTGTAAGGAAATGTGATCATAAGATTATTCGGTTTATGCCAAACTGTCGTACAGATTTCCTTGACGACAGAGATATCCGTACGGCAACTGCATGATCTACCAGAATCTGTTAACTTCTATGAAATTAATGTGTGGATCCATCAATCGGATTCACAATGCGCACCGCTAAAATTGTTTCTACTTAGATGAATGTGAATTGTTTCTCCTTAGATGTGCACTATCGCATTCATTTCGCTATCATTTCTGTCAGTTACGAAAATCTTGGAAAATAAGTTCGGTTACTGCATTGACTTTTCGGATTTACTTTTCCTTGTCTGAAATAAACACAAGTACAACATGCCATCTTAACAATTGTTTTCATAACCTCTCATATTACGATTTTATATAATGACTTGTTGACACATTTCTGGAAACTCAATTTGATATACATTGATATACACTGGGGATTACGTGTTTGAACTAGAATTCGACACCTATTTCATGCAAGAAAAAATAAGTGTATACCTTCATGTATACTTTCAGAATAATTGAACCCCCCGACATGAATTTTTAAGTCTCTCTCACCAGCCTAAATTACTTGTCTTGTTCACATTCGTATATATTATCGTTCCTCAGTTTCTCCCCTAAACCCGAGTCCTCGTTATACTACTGAACTCACTGTGAGGCCAATGAATTCTCTGCCTTGCTCCAATACAGCACCTGAATAACTCCCCACCGGAAATTGATAACACTCAACAGGAACCCTCAAACTGAGGGAAACAGAGTTTATAAATGGTAGGTTAGTGGATAGCTTGCGAGAGGAGAGGAAAACTCCCCAGACACAATCGGCAGAAAAATGATATGTTTTCCGTTCCTACATTGGCCCTACAACAAAGATTTTTTTTACATGACTTTCACTTTCAAATGGCAGAAAATTTGAGCTCAAAAGCAAAATAAATTGGAAGGAAGTGCTGGTTGTTGCTCCCTGTGTAGTATTTTCCAACATGCTCTTAAACCCATCTTTTAATGAAAGACGAAATAATGATGGTTACATTCCAGGAAGACTAAGGAAATGATTCATGGGCTACAATTGGTACGGTTGGCACTTCTATTACGTTTCTGATAAAAATAGTTGGGTTATGACGGTTTTAATTTGTATTTTTTTACGGTCGGCGAGGCTATTGATTTGTGATCACATATTTCAAGCGTCAACACACGTGTGTCAACTCTGTTTAACTGCAGAAACCATCATTACCCTCAAAATAGGTCAGTGACGTATAGATACTCAATACTCTGAATGATTTAAGTGTTATTTCAGGCAAATGCAAGCTTCAATTTATTACATGCAAACGTGTTTTGCTATTCCAGGAAGTACATTATACATTAATGGTCCATCAGCGACATTCGAAATTCATCTTAATAGAATTTCAGCTGCTCTCAGCTGTTTCTTAATTTTTTGATCTAGCACCTTCTATTCTTTCTCCCCGTCTTCGATGTGCAGTCACCCAATTTTGTTTCCATGTAACAATGTGTCCATTGTCTGTCTCAACTTTTCAGGACATACGTTATAGCTTCGGAAATCAACATTGTTAAGATCGAGACCCATGCCATAGACGAGTTATTCATCACCTCCATCACCACAGAATAAAGTTAGCGGACACACGCTTCTCAGAACACTATATTGTTGGTGGCGTATCTGTTCCTTTTGTTGGTATTCCTTGTCCCCCAGGGATTGTCAGGTAACACAAAGAGACTAATTCATCGCTGTTTGAGAAGCAGTGAATAATGGTACATCGTGAAGTAATGAGTCACATGCCATCACGGAGCTCCATCAAACAAGCTCTGGGGAAAGAAATCTCCTTTCCAGTAATTCACTGGGTTGTGTCAATGCAATTCATAATTACAAATGAAATGGAACCATTTATTACAAAAGTAACATAAGTTTCCTTCTTGAACATGAAGCCCAACGGGTATGAGATGAGCGAGGGCGACATTTCCGCGAAAGCATTTTGAGGTATCCAACATGGAACTGAGGATGGCTCTTGTGGAATCGGACGAGGCATCATCACAATTGTTATGCCCTAAGGCAGGTGGGGAGTTCGAGTGGCGTAATGACACAACGCTGCTACATTGCGACGATAAATAATTAATGCTGCGACAGGGAGTCGGACGTGAGATAAGGGTCCCTTTGATGACGGGTTTTTAGTTGGTGTTGGACTTGAGTTACAGCAGGAAGGAGTGGCACCGGGCGGTGATGATAACGCTTCATGTGTTGAAGAGGAGTGGGATCGATTTCAAAGTCGATACGAAGTGTTGAATAGAGTGCCGACGACAGCGAACTAAGTCGCTGATGCATCTTTTTTCCTGAGAACTATTAACGACAGAAGGTTCAATGCGGAGAGTTTCTATGCATAGATGGAACATGCCGATGACTGCGATCTGTGAAGCATGAGTCACTGTTATCAATTCTAGAATGGAATATTAATCGCCGATTTGTCTTTAATATTGGTCTATTGTTCTCTTTGAAAAACCCTCGTTTGTAATGGAAAATATAGCGAGTCACAGTCAGCTGGTGGGCAGTCACGGACCATCTTATCTTAATTTCAAACGGGTCCTATCAAACTCCCTTGTATTAGAACATCGATCTTTCATGTGCTGGGAATGTTATAAGGCAAATTATCAGGTTGTATGAATTGATAAATATCTAACTTAATTCAATCAGTATCAGTCAGATACCTGAAGCAAATGATTTTTATTGGACAACTGGCGGATGAGTCACTGGGTCTAGTTACATGCTCAATTGTCAATGCAAGTAACCCACTCATGAGCTTAAGCGATGACCTAGTGGACATCTGGCAATAAGTGCTGACTAGGCACATCAGCTTCAACCCCCTCCACCCCACAACGTATCTCCAACTCCTCTCCTGGCCCCTAAGTATTCCTAAAATATTGTCATCCGAAAGCCACCAGTGATAGTTTCGTCAAAAGTTTTTTCTTTCGGGCTGGAATTGATGGACTTCATTTATTATAAGAATTCTTTTGACGGCACATGAGGGTAATAAGAGACAACTGCGACCACCGTCCGGGCGTCGTGAAGGAGGAAAATCGGACATTGGTGATGTAAGCCCGAGAGGATGAGAGTGCCTGAGTTGTAGGATGATGGGTTGATGGGAGGGCCTATTCTGGGTGACTGGGGAGGAGACGACAATGGAGGATGTTTTGCAGGATGGAGGGCGGCGAGAAGGGGGAAGTGTTCGAATAATTACAACTTATTTATGATTTTTAAAGTATTCACATTCGTATACTCAGTGAATTAATTTTAGTGTCCATTAGTTGAACTCGTATCGCTAGCTAACATTGCTGAACCTTCATCGCTAGCCATCACTGCTGAACTCGTATCGGTAGCCACCACTGTTGAACTCGTATCGCTAGCCACCACTGTTGAACTCGTATCGCTAGCCACCACTGTTGAACTCGTATCGCTAGCCGCCACTGTTGAACTCGTATCGCTAGCCGCCACTGTTGAACTCGTATCGCTAGCCACCACTGTTGAACTCGTATCGCTAGCCATCACTGTTGAACTCGTATCGCTAGCCACCACTGTTGAACTCGTATCGCTAGCCATCACTGTTGAACTCGTATCGCTAGCCATCACTGTTGAACTCGTATCGCTAGCCACCACTGTTGAACTCGTATCGCTAGCTAACATTGCTGAACCTTCATCGCTAGCCACCACTGTTGAACTCGTATCGCTAGCCATCACTGCTGAACTCGTATCGGTAGCCACTACTGTTGAACTCGTATCGCTAGCCACCACTGTTGAACTCGTATCGCTAGCCACCACTGTTGAACTCGTATCGCTAGCCACCACTGTTGAACTCGTATCGCTAACCACCACTGTTGAACTCGTATCGCTAGCCACCACTGTCGAACTCGTATCGCTAGCCACCACTGTTGAACTCGTATCGCTAGCCGCCCCTGTTGAACTCGTATCGCTAGCCACCACTGTTGAACTCGTATCGCTAGC